>VDFB02107981.1:55472-142065 GCA_007258455.2 Sequoia sempervirens | reverse complement strand
ATTCGATGAGGAGGCTTCATATTGGTATATCCACTTGCCCGCCAACTCTATCCGCACTTGGCAACAGATGAAGACTGCTTTCCTAGAGAAGTTCAGGCCACCTATTGCTCCATCTGATTTATATAGGCAATTTGTGGAAATCAAGAGACAAGAACATGAGCCTATCAGTACATTTAACAATAGATTCCACAAAGCCTACACCAGGCTAAGAGATCCTTACTTGTTAGATAATGCAGCGGCATTGCCCATTTATTATGAAGCTTTGGATCGTCTTACGGCCATGTTTGTGAAGTCCACCAATCCACTCCCAGTGGATCTAAAGGGAGCATATGCTGCGGCAATCACAGCTAGCACCGGTTTAGGAGTAGGTATGGCTCCTGGTCCGCTCAATTACTTGGGAAACGCAGCATCCCAAAATCAAATCCAAGATATTAATCGGGCGCTGGCTCATCAGACGCCTATGTTGAACCCAGTTCCTTCAATGGGCAACCAAATGGTCATCCATCCTGGGGCTCCTGTGTCCCAAGTACCACCAGCTCAGCCCGTATATCTCCAGAACGCGTCAACTTCGACGCGGAATCAAGAAGAAAAAGATGAAATGAAAGACTTGATTGAACAAGTCAAAAGGCTGTCTACTGAAGTCACCTATTTGAAGGGACAAAACAGCCAAATTCAGAGTTTCCAGAGAAGTTACCAGGCACCGCAGGGAAATTATCAAAATCAAGGTCAAGGGTATCAAAGGGATAACCAAAATTATCAAGGGAATTATCAAGGTCCACGAAATAATAACCCAAGCTTCCAAAAGAAGACCTGGAATACTGGACCAAACAATGGTACTGTACCATCACCCTTGGATAATCCGCCAGCGGACAATCGTCCCACGAACAAGGTATTCCTAGCTGAGGCAGCACTATCAGGATGGTGCAGGCTCCATAACACCGACCAACATTCTGAGTTACATTGTCGGGAGTTCCAGGTAGCCGCTGATATTTTTAGAAGTGAAAGAAGGAACTCGGAGGCGGAAGATCCTCCAGTAACCGGATACGAGTTAGTTCCTGCACCAAAGTATGATCAAGCCCTTGTGATTGAAAATGTTCGATTTCCTTCCCAGGAATACCCACGATACCAACAAGATCAGAGGTTTCCTCCTGCATCTGCTAACGGCCCAGTGGAGGCGCCAAGATACCAAAACGGTCCAGAAATTCAAGACCCATATAATCAGCCATCCACGGCAAATGGTTACAATTTCCCTCCATTATACAACAGTGTTCTGGTAGAAGGAACCAGAGAAGTACTTCAACAGGCGGCTGGAAATCCATTGAGGATGTACCAGAGGAATCATCGTCAGAATGAGCCTTTGACTTCATCCGTGCCACCCAACAATTTCCAGACCCCGCCGAATCCGAACGCTACCAACGTGCCGTCTCTTCCCAGAGATTCGCCGGAATACCATCAACAAAATGCTCAGACAAGTGGAGCAAGACAAGCCATCGCTCCACGAACAGAACAGACCAGGCAAGCTACTGTTCCCCAAACGGAACAAACAAGACAAGTGAACCTTCCAGCAGTACAAGCTCGAATTCAGACAGGAGACCGTCCCCGGGAAGAACTAAAGAGGTTGAGTTCGTACGTGCTGGAGGAATTCAAGCGAATGAAGGTCAGCTTGCCTTTAATTGAGCTAATGAGAGTTCCTGAGGTTCGGGAAACACTTTTGGGCAGCTTGACCGAAGCTGTTGTCCCAAGAAATGTTCCGCAGAATGTACCAAACCGAGGAGTGCCCAATGCTCCAGCCAACACTAACATTGCCGAATCAGAAGTGACGGGCAATATGTCTAATGCTCCGCAACAGCCTTCCAGTGTTGTAGAGATGACCCAGGCATCGTCTGGGAGTTCTAGTCAAAAGGACATGTCACCAGAGGAAGTCCTTATGGACACAGATATTTTTCAAGAAGAAGTCTTGGCAAACGAGCAACCGCACACCCCGCCAAGACAAGACATTGTTCCTAGGAATCAGAAAGACAAGAACCAAGATACCAATAAACAGGACAAACATCCGGTAGTCTTCTACCAGGGAAAAGACGAACCTGCCCCATTCCTACTGTCAGTCAGGATATTTGGTAAAATGCTACACAATTGCCTAGTGGATTCCGGTGCTTCAAGCAATGTGATGCCACTTGCAATCTGCCACAGGTTGGGACTTGTACCTGCAAGAACCAACAAGAAGGTCACACAGTTAGATAAAACAGAAGTCCCAGTTATGGGAGAATTAAACAATATCTACATGCAGTTAGCTGCAGACCCAAGGATACAGAGTTGCATAGATATTTCAGTGGTAGATATCCCTGACGGATATGGCATGCTCTTGAGCAGAGACTGGGCGAGAAGGCTGAACGGGTATATTGCCACAGACTTTTCCCATATGTGGTTGCCATGGAAAGGAGTCCCAAACCAGATACGGATTGATAGCACCCCAAGACTTAGGTTAATGATTACTGAGTACGGGGAGCATAATGAGATCTTATTTTTAGAGACAGATTTAGGCACTTATAGGCCTAAAACAAATGAAGTTCTCATGCTACATGAATCAATCCAGGGAAATGACCAACTATCTGATTCCACAAATGTGTTGATTGAGAGGGGGGAGAGCTCCCAAGACAATGATACAAGAATGTTTGAAAGCTTTAGAAATTTTGTTTGGAAGAGTGTCCAAATGAAGATGGAATTACAAGAAGATGTTCAGATTCAAGATTTGTTGTTGCCAAATTGGTGCCGAGTGCATAACACGGCCCATTCAGAATTTGTTTGCAAGATGTGCCATACGGCCATAAGAGAAGTACAAAGAAGTATCCCACAGACATTAGGTTTTCCTGATCATATAGAAGTCAATCATATCGATGGCTTTTCTTCAGTAAGGATACAGGAAATGGAATCCGAGCAAGAATATCAAGAAGAAAATGAAGACCTACAAACTCCACCGTCTTCACAGCAAGAACGAGTCTGGATCTTAAAGTTTGATGGATCCCGATCAAAGAAAGGAGCTGGAGCCGGTTTCGAGTTGATCAGTCCGAAAGGAGAGGTATATCTTGCTGCTCATAGATTGGAGTTCCCATGCACGAACAACGTAGCAGAATATGAATCCTTGATTCATGGGTTACTCCTGGCACTTAGAAAAGGAGCAAGAGTACTATATGCTCTTGGAGACTCAGAAATAGTCGTGAAGCAAATAAAGAAGCAATATGTTTGCCACAATAAAAGACTGACTTGCTACCGCAACAGAGTGTGGGATATAGTCGAGAGCTTTGATGCTTTCAATATTCAGTCCATGAGCCGAACGAATAATCAAGTGGCAAATTCCTTGGCACAAGCAGCCAGTTCGCTGGAGCCGCTAGCCATGGATGGCATAAGTCAGTTCACGGTGGAGCTGTCATCCCTACCATCCATTCCAGATAATATTACAAACTTCCAGGTTTTTGAGGATGATGACCACATTCGTGAATTTTTAACAAATTCCGATGTTTTTGCAGCACAAGTGATTGATGAAGAAGAAACTCAGAAGGAAGCCGAATTTGATGAGGACGGCATCCTGAACCTAAAGACGAATATCATTCCAAGGGGGATGATACAATTAGAGAGAATATTTGATCAGGATCAAATTGATCAGATGAAAAGTCAAAGGATTGAAGGTGACCAGTATGAGAAAGTAAACCTAGGGGCAGAGCGCGAAGCTAAAAATGTATGCATAGGGAAGACTTGCACGCCTGAAGAAAAGATGGGAATTATTCACAGCTTGAAACAGTTCCCCGACGTCATAGCATGGAGTTACGAAGACTTGAAGACCTATGATACTTCTATTATCACGCATACAATTCCGCTCAAGCCAGGAAGTAAGCCTTTTAGGCAGCGTCAGAGACCAGTTAATCCATTACTGGAACCACTAATCCATCAAGAAGTCAAGAAATTATTGACAGCAGGAATCATTTTCCCAGTGCGCCACTCAACGTGGGTCGCCAATCTCGTCCCAGTGCGGAAGAAAAACGGAGAAATCAGGCTATGCGTGGATTTCCGGAATTTGAATAGAGCTTCTGAAAAGGATAATTACCCTCTGCCATCGCTTGACGAAGTGCTACAAATTGTTAATGGCTCGCGAATGATGTCCTTCTTGGACGGATATTCGGGGTATAACCAGGTCCTGGTGGAGTATGAGGACAGATTGAAAACAGCGTTCACCACGAAATGGGGAACCTTCGCCTACAAAAGAATGCCCTTCGGGCTAATCAACGCAGGGGCCACATTTCAGAGGGCCATGGACATCGCCTTCCGGGATTTGATTGGAAAATGTATAATCATCTACATGGATGATCTGACAGTGTTCTCAAAGAAGAGAGAGGACCATGTGGAAGACCTAAGGAAGGTATTTCAGAGGTGCCAAAGGTATGGGATTTCCTTAAATCCAAAGAAATGCATCTTCGGGGTCACCGAAGGCAAATTGTTAGGTCACTTGATCACTGAGAAAGGGATACTGATTGATCCTGAACGCGTAGAGGCAATATCACGGATTCATGTGCCTACTAGCCAAAAAGAATTGAGGTCTTTCTTCGGAAAGATCAACTTTGTCAGAAAATTTATCACCGGTTTTGCTGAGATAGTAAAACCTTTGAATGAAATGTTAAAAAAGGATGCAAAGATGGAGTGGACCACACCGACAAAGAAGGCATTTGAAGAGATCAAGCAGGCTATCGCCGATGCTCCCGTCCTGGTTAGCCCAGATTATACAAAGCCTTTTTACTTGTACTCCTTCGCATCAGAACATTCCTGTGCAGCGATGTTAACTCAGAGGACAGAAGAGAGGGATGAACATCCCATAGCTTTCATGAGCTCACCGCTCAAAGACGCCGAATTAAGATATCCAAGTGTCGAAAAGCAGGCCTATGCGCTGGTAAAGGCCATCAAAAAATTCAGGCATTATATTTTGAGGAGTAAGGTCTTCGCCATCATTCCTGATGCGGCTGTTAAAGCACTTTTAATGCAGAATGAGCTAGGAGAAAGAAGAGGAAAGTGGGTCGCCACTATCCAAGAATACGATATTGAGTTACAACCAATGAAGCTGGTCCGCGGACAAGCTCTAGCTCAAACGATGGCCATTGAAGGGCCTGGCCTAGTGCAGCAAACATATGTATTAACTGACACTCCTCTAGAGGAGTGGTACTATGATATTATCGCATACTTGACAAACCACAAATATCCTGCACAAATGAATCCCGCACAAAAGCGAGCCTTCAGGCTCAAATGCCAACGTTATATGCTCCAGGGCTCAATTCTCCATAGAAAGAATCATGAAGGGATCTACTTGAGATGTGTGGGAAACGATGAAGCCAAGAGGATTATGGAACACTTCCACTCTAAGTTCGGGACAGGACATGGAGGAAGTCAGGCAACAGCTTACCAGATCTTAAGAGCAGGGTACTATTGGCCCTCTGTGTTCAAAGACGCATATGAGCATGTTAAAACCTGTCATACCTGCCAAATTACTGCGACTCGAGAAAAGAATCCTGCTATGCCATTACAGCCAATCACGGAAGTGAAACCATTTGCAATGTGGGGACTCGATTTTATCGGCATGATAAACCCACCCTCTTCAGCACAACATCGCTATATTTTGACAGCAACAGATTATTGTACTAGATGGTCTGAGGCGCAGGCACTAAAGAATTGTACCACAGATGCAGTTATCAAGTTTCTAGAAGAACATATCATCACCAGATTCAGTTGCCCTAAGGCCTTTGTTTGTGACAATGGATCCGCATTCACCTCATTGAAATTTTCAAATTGGGCCTTTGATTATGGGATTGCATTAAAGTTTTCTTCAAATTATTACCCCCAGGGTAATGGACTGGCAGAGTCCACGAACAAGAATCTACTCAACGTCATCAAGAGATTGTTAGATCAGAATCCAAGAGATTGGCATTCCCAACTCAGGTTTGCTTTATGGGCAGACAGGACAAGAGCCAAAAGATCATTGGGAACCTCTCCATATCACCTAGTTTATGGGCAAGACCCCGTCTTTCCCATCCAGCTAAGGATTCCGACACTCAGGTTCATGCACGAATATTTAGATCCGGATGATAGAGTGCAGATTCGTCTATCACAATTGTTACTACTGGAAGAACAGAGAGATAAAGCTCTCGAAAACTTTGCCAAACATCAAGGAATTGTCAAACGATGGTTTGACAAACGTGCTACAACGAAGTCTTTCAGAATATCTGACCTGGTCCTATATTGGGATAAAGCCCATGAACGAAGAGGAGATCACGATAAGTTCGACAACTTGTGGAAAGGACCATACCAGATTGCTCAGATATTGGGAGAAAATGCATTTAAGTTGAAGACCTTGACTGGGGAAGACATCCCACTGCCCGTTAACGGGCAATTTCTGAAACATTATTTCCTACCTTAAGTTCCTTGATGGAGCTTGTTTGTGTATAGTTAGAATAGTTGCTTTCGGGTTTTGTTTTTGCTTCCGTTAGATTAGTTGTTTTTCCTCGCTTTCCTTAGATTAGTTGTTTGCTTCCCGTTTGCTTTCGTTTCGCTTTGCTTTGTGTTGCTTTCAATAAGGAGGGTGTCCCATTCAGCGAGAAGGGTGATGTTGCTTACACGCACACATTTTGGTTTGACCTTGCTAAGGAAGGTTGTGAGTATTCCTCGGGTAAACATTTATGGAAGATCTATGAATCCTAGATTAATTGTCTCTGAAGTGTCCTAAGGTCGAGGGTAGTACTTGACTGGGAAGGAAGTCATCTATTGTGTCTTGGTACCGGATCTTACAGTTATTACATTTCACACACTTAAAAGAGTTCTCTGAGTCATTATGGTCTCCTAGGTGAAGTTGTTGGCTAGAAGGTAATCAGAAGTCTTGCTTCAGCGCCACTATAATGCTCAAGCCCAGGTGAGCTTCATTGCTTACGGGCCAAAGTGTGGAAATATATGAAAAGAAAAGAATATCGAAATGAATCAAAAGGAAAGAATGAAAAATCAAAACACTTGGCTTTTGGGTGTGCGGAAATCTCTACAGGTGTACCAAAGAAATCAAAACAAAAGAAATAAATCGCCGGAAGTAGAGCAATCTCCGTGAGATTATAGCAGATAACCTCGCCGGGGCTATGGACGCTCGCTGGCAGCGAGGCTCTATCCAAGGATGCTTTTGGAGCTAAGACCAGAAATGCACTGGAAAGCCATCACGGAACCAAAGAGTCGTATTGGTCTTAAGAGACAGGAATAAACCCATGTGCACACACTTATAACTGAAGGATAAGATGTCTTGATATAATTTAGGAGTTCTCTTCCCTTTTGAGTACTCTTCTTGGTCAAGGGATAAGTTAGATAGAATTAATTCAAGATTCCGGATTTGAAGTGGATATTATCTTTGGAATGTCCAGGAACATTCCCCACGTGGAGTCGCCAGATGTTGTGACCTTTTCACACATCGCCCCATCGCTGATGGGGACCCCCAGTTGCCTGCTAGTTTTTAGGGTTCTGTCTCCTTGCAATGGTTACATGAGATCACTTTGCCAAGAGTTTCAGGTCAGTTTGCCGAGAGTCACCCGAGCCGAGTCAGTAATTCATGCTTGAATCAATGCGTAGATGTCATGGAAGCGCTCAGAAGGCCCAAGAGACGAAGATCAACTGTAAATTCGGCCAATTCTGACACTTCCTATTTTTTAGGAGAAGTTGCTTTTTCGATTTTTCATTTTTGGCATTTTTGGACCAAACAAGGTTCCCTATTTTTTAGGGTTGCTTTTTCTATTTTTAGAAAGTTTCTATTTTTGGAAAGTTTCTATTTTTGGAAAGTTTCTATTTTTAGAAGGGTCCCGAGTTCTGAAAACGCACTCAGAAGTTCGAAAAACTCAATAGAACTCTCGGAAAATCGAATTGAAAATTTTGAAAATTTTTCGAAAAATCTGGAAAAAACAAGTAAAAAGCATGAAAATCAGACTGAAAACGTTCGAAAATCTGGAAAAACCAGTCAAAAACCAGTCAAGATCAATCAGATTCGAAGATGAAATCATAAAAATCAACTCAAAAATGGTGAAGTTTGTGAGAAATCTGTGCAAGTCTGGAAAATTCGCCATGAAAGAAGGATGAAGAAAGGTATGTGAAGGTCTGGAAGGTCATGGAACTCGCCCAGCAGCTAAGGAGGATGTCCAACAAAGTCTTGAAGTCCGCCCAGCACTTGGGAATCATATCCCTGCATCTTGGAGGCACATCCTTGACCCCTTCAAAGTCCGCCCCTGGCATCCTTGCACCTCATGAAGTCCGCCTTGCATCTTGAAGCATATCCTTGGACCTTCTTAAGTCCGCCATCCTCATCCATGCATGCTATGAAGTCCGCCATCTCCAAAAGGGACATCCTAACACCCCCTAAAGTCCGCCACACTTGTGCTAGGAAGTTTCAAAGTCCGCCTTGCATGTGCTGGAAGGTCTCAAAGTCCGCCATCTTCTAAGGGGGACGTCCAAAAGGGTCATGAAGTCCGCCTATCCTCATCCTAGACCTCTTCAAAGTCCGCCCTATGCTTAGAAGCTCGTCCAAAATGCTTGAGAAGTCCGCCCTTGAAAGGTGGGACTTGGCTGAAGGTCAAGTAAAGTCCGCCTAGGCTTATAAAGTAAGGAAAAATCAAAATTTTCTAAGTGTTGATGCCTACCAAGAGGGAAATTTCGAAATATGCTAAGTATGAAAGTATAAAGAGGTGGATAATCCTTTCCAAAAGGATAAAGTGGTAAAAACAAGTGCTAAGATGCCAAGGAAATTCGCCCTAAAAAAAGAGGGACGTCCAAGATGCTCATCCCAAAGACTTAGGAGATGCCCACCATGCACTTGGAAGAAGTTGGTAAAATAGCAAAGACATCCATGACGTTCGTCCAAGATGTCAAGGAAGTCCGCCCAAGATGATAAGATGGTAAGATTTTTGGCTAAGTGTCAAAGAAAATTTCGAGAATTCGCCTAAGTAAAGAGGCTAGGAAGTGAAAAATGAAGATGTTGGCTAGACATCCGGACACTTTCGAGAGGACAAATGCCAAGATTGAAAGAACATGTGCTAAAGATTATCGGGATATGGCAAAGAATAAAACGGAATGTGCCCAACACGATGAGGGAAAAGAGGTAAAATTTGCCTAAGTATGGAAAATGCGAAGAAATTGTCAACTTTGACCATAGAAAAATGCACGAGGTAAAGGGAAAGGAAGGATCGTCCTTGACCAAAGGGATGAAGAATATGTCAGACGTCAGGAAAATTCAACCGGCAAAGACATTCGGACAGGGATATTGCCTAGAAAAATTCGACCGAGCAAGGAAATATTTGACTTGGACAGAGAAAAATGAGCTTAAAATCTCGCCTCGGCAAAGAAAAATGAGGATCTGGCAATGAAATTCTCGACGGAATGGCTTAAGATTTGGTTTGGCTAGACGAAATTAAGGACGAAATCGGAAAATACACTCTCAGCCAAGAAAAACGGAAGAAAAATGGAAATAGCCATGGGTCCAAGACGAACGGGTTAGAATTAATTAAAATATTTTAATATTTTAATAATTAATTCTCAACTATTTGGAATTTAAAAATTCCTTGGACAAAATCAAAATTGCCAGACACGAATCGGACGAAAGTAAAGCACGCCAGGCGGAAATGAAATCCGGCAAGAAGAAAATTAAATTCACCATGAATTTAATTAAATTATTTAATGTTTATTTAAAAAATTCGAAAAATCAGAGATAAACATTAAATAAAAAAATCAAATTTTGGAGATTTGCTCGGATAAGTTCGAGACTGAGCCTTGTCGGAAAATAAAAGGAAAGTTGCCTGTTTGGAAAATGAAAACAAATCGAGGATCAAGAAGAAAGATGGCAGTTACTAAATCGAATTCAACCTCTCAGCATTATAATGAGTTTCAGCAACTCATTTTTCACACACAGCTGAAGAGAAATTTAATCTTTCTCGAAATCGTCAGGCAATTAATTCGTCCATTAGCGAAGTCGAATTTTCTCACAGAGAAAAGCAGTGTTATGCTGAGGAATTTTTCGCGGGAAAAGAAAAGGATATTTATTCAAAGCTGAATTCTTCTTGAAGAGGGGCGCACTTTTCAAAAAAATCAGATTTCTTAAATCTGATTTGCATTTGACGATCCTTCTCTGAGGTTTGGTGATTGGTCAGTTAAATTTGCTATCTTTTTATGCCCTTTCATCTTGACGAAGTTCTGGCAAGATTTTCAAATTCATTCAAGTCACTTTCAGCTTGCTTTTTCGCAGCAAATTAATTGTTTGAACAGCTGAAAGTCAATTTTTCGAATCCAAGGCACGAGGTTTAAATTATTTTAAAGGTCTTTATATTAATGTTAATTTTATGACTGCAGGTTGACGGACACGGAAGGCGGATTATCCAGGAAGCTGAAAATGAAGTTCGCCAACAAGGGTGCTCAGAAGGAGACTAAAGTCATCTCAAAGTGGAAGAATGTCGTGGATACTGACCTCGGACATGTGGATTTTGACGAATTCAAGAAAAGAGTATACGGTCAGAAGGGACTTCCCACAGCAATAGCCAGAAGGATGGTCGGAAACGGGATATTCCAAGCAGCTGGATTCCCTCCGGCAATGGATTGTGCTGAGTTAATGGTGGAATGTGCTCGCCATTATGATGCCCAGAAAAGACAGATTATCGCCCCTGACGGAAGGATCTTGGCACACTTGAACGAAGTATCAATTCAGGAGACCTTCGGCATTCCAGAGCATTCAAGAACGGTCTATAAGACCAAAGAAGAAGCCAAAATGCTATATGATGGTCAGCCAGATCTATGTGCCACAACAGTCAACAAGGTTTGGATGGACAAGCCAAAGCCATCAATCAAGAAGTTGCCCAAGAGGCCTCGCCGCACGGACTTCAAGGAAGATTTTGGGGATATTGTGCTGATGCTGAACAGAATAGCTGGCAACCCGCAGGGCGCCTTCTTTGAGAGTTGGATGTATTATTTTATCGACGAGGTCACCTCTGGAGTTAAAATGTTCAATTGGTCACGGATGATAAGTGACAACCTCCATGAGCAGCTGATCAACCTTGAAAAGACCAAGTCTTTTCACATGAGTTCATATGTGGTATACCTGTTGGCCAGGTCATACAAATATCCAGGGTTGATCTGCAAGGGCAGAATTGGCAATGGGGAGAACGAGCTTAGGCCTTACGACTGCTATCCTCAGCTCCAGTTGAAGGAGAAGACTCACTTCAGGAGGGTACATGATGCATTCCTAATGCACATTACCAGAAAGCTTCAAGGAGGAGTGCACCAAAGGCTGAGCCATGAAGCGAAAAGTCTTATCAGCAAATATGGGTCTTGGTTCATCCAGTTCCCTAAATTTACATATATCAGGATCCAGGGATTTACTGGAAATCCCTATAAATTGCCTATCTATCCGACTGATCGGATGATATTGCTTGAGGTTTTGAGACAGTTAGAAGAGTATCAGAGTATTCAGAGGCCGACCAAGAAGGCGTCCGTCACATTCCCATTCTTCATCGGGAACATGCTAGAGTACTGTCCATCAGCACAAGCGGCTGAAAGTGCTAGATTAGAGATCCAATGGTACCCTTTCACGGCATACAAGTCCAGGGTCAACTATGACCCACATCACAACATTCGGACAGTGGAAGGAAGGAAGTACAAGCACAGACAGGAATTGGAGGATTTCTGGGCAAATGCAGCCGATGAGTATGAGGTCAGGCGGAAGATGTGGTCCAGAATGTCCTTGGATTTTATGAGAACAATCGAGTTCTGCCGAGTGCCTGATCAGCTTCAAGATGATGGAAATCATGTCCAGCCGCGCTTTGAGGAAAGCAGACCTCTCCCTCCGGTGAAATGGTCAGAGCCTGAGCACGCAGACCTAGCCACCCTAATGAGGCCAGTAACTAAGTATTCCCAGTGGTGGGTTGATTGTCATGCCCAGGAATTGAGACAGAAGGGAATCACGCTCACCTATGACCTGTTGAGCGAATCAGAGTCATACTCTTCTAATGCTGGTGCATCCCATCAAGGCTTGGTCGGGATTGGAGAAAAAAGAAAAGAAATAATGCCAAGTGCTGAGCCTGTCTCCAAGAGGCATAAGGGAGAACCTTCTCGGTCGGCAGTATCCAGGAACGTTGACCAGTTTGTAACCAATATAGACGACTCCTTGGCGGAAATGCTTGAACCTCTTGCAGCTCAGGAAGTAAATGAAGAGCCTATTCAACTAGATGATGAAGAGCCTGCGTCACCAACAGGCACAGAAATTTTGGGTTCAGACAATGATGTAGAAGCTCGAAATAATGACTTTGAGGAGGGAATGATTTCCGCTCTCAGGGAAGTCATGGATGTTCCAAACGAGAATGAGGTTCAAGTAGAGGATGGCATTGAACAGCCAACAATTCCAGACTGGCTGTTAGAAAGGATGAAAGTTCATGTGCCTGCTGAGGCTCAACAAGAAGAAGAAGATGATACTGCCGATTTCTTGGCAAGATTAGAACAGGTCGCAGTCAAGAAACCCGCCAAGAAGTTCTCCACCATTCGGAGGAACGAGGCAGGCGACCGTTCCGTGCACATTGCAGTGCCTACAGTGGACAAGCCACAGGACGAGATCACTCCTCAGGAGTATGCTATAACCACAGTTGACCTTGGCCCGACCTCGAAAGGTCAAGAAGTAGAGGAGTTGGATAATTCTGTCTCGACCATCAAGGCGAGACTAGAAAAGGAAGTGGCTAAGAAGAAGGAGTATAAGAAAGAGGTCGAACGTCTCAAAGAATACATACAGCATTTGACCCAGCCACTTGATCGGGGCAATGCGACTGTTCCTCCTCTCCTCAAATCACAGGAGATGACTAGGGGCGTCGAGCACGGAATGGTAACGGCCAGGGAAGCTCAAGGCTGGATGGCAAGTGAGGGCACAGAGGCGGCATTGTTCATGGAAAAGTTGGCACTGGCCTATGGGCGAACTTCTTCATTTCTTTCTAGACTGATGGACATGGCAGAAACGTGGGAAGGTATCCCGGACATGCAGGAAAGGCTTATTCCAAGCCTTAGAATTTTGAAGAGTACTCCGAGAGAGGAGTTAGTTGATAAAAGGGTGATTGCTGCAGGGGCAGCATATGATTTTCATCACTGGTTTTGGGCAGTGACAATACGAGAGGAAGTCTTGGAGAAGGCAAAAGTCGATGGGCTTGGAATCGAAGAACAGGTCAAGAAAATCCAGGAGGAGATTTGCATGATAACTACAGAAGTGTTCGACCATGAAGTCATCCGGGAGAACGACATGCAGTTGGAGAGATTGAAGCATAAAGTTCAAGAAACTTTCTTCTCGACCACTGGACCTTTCTTGAAACAAGACTTTGCGAAAGTGGCAAGACTCTCATCCGTTCGAAAGGATTTTGAGAAGCAGGAGGCAGGTTGGGAAGGTACTTTTGCTAGATGTGCTGAGAAGTTGGACGGACTTGAGTTCCGGATCAGCATGCTGCCGCCTGTCACGATGGACGAGGTCATTGCCGTAGTGTCCAGATTCGCCAAGCACAATGCTACTCAGATGGATAAGGACGCATCTCCTAGATTATAGCTGGAACTGCCACTTTTCTGACTGATTTCTGATGATTAACTCTTGTTGATTTGGGAAACCCTAATTAGGGTTTGGTTGTAATAATCTCGGCCGTTGATCTTGTTTTAATCTCGGCCCTTCATTTCATTTTTGGAGCTCTATATAAACTAGTGCTCTCTCATTTTCATTTTGTGTGGAGACTGATTATGTATATTGTCGCATTGAGACTATTTTGAATGATAAAAGCTCTTGAGCATGATTTGCCTTGAATCACTTCTTATTGTTGAATAGTAAGCGAGGTTGCATATTATCTTCCACCATAGATTAGAATTAAAGTTAGATTAAATAGAATTTGCTTTGAAAAGTTGTTAATTGAATGAAAGATTGATCGTATCGACTCATTGGTGAAGTGTAGCTCATACTTTCTTCGGATGAATGATTTTCATCCGATGCGTAAAGTTAGCCTGAGCTCCTAAGTGTGGAAGCCTAACTTCAACCTTATCCAAGGTTTGAATATCATTCTCACAACCCCTTTGAAGATTGCACCCATTTTTGCGTATGTTGTCCAACAGGAGGCGAAACAAAATGTGGTTTATTTCGCTTCACCAAGTCCTTACTGTCTCTTGATTTCTTAGGCTTAGACTAGATTCTCTGAACCCTATTCTTTTGCCATTTTTTTGGAGATCCATTGAAAGTCCTAATTGAGAACCTACAAAGATAAATTTCCTAAGTCCCTAGCTTGTGCAGACTTTCTACGTAAGTCCCCTTGTTCATTACCAGCAAATCACAACGACCACTGAACTTATCCACACGTCGAGACCCGACTAAAGAAACCTTGGAATCGCCTATGCGGTGGTTTTTCAAGAGAGGATAGAGTGTCTTTGGACATTTTTATTCTGAATGTTTGGTGTATGATAAAACACACATCAACAGGTATCCACTCTAAGCCTTCAGAGACCTGGAAGACACCACTCCCAACGCACGCTTAAGATTCGTGGCGCCTGGAAGCACTGGCTGACAATCTAACTCTGACTTTTCCAGCCTCATTTCTTCAAGGTTCTGTTTTTGTAAAAATCCAATCGGCAAGGAAGACCCTGGAGTGGAGACCTTGAACCTAGACATCATCTTCCTCATCTTAGAGGGGAACGCTACGACATCATCTGATCTTCCCATTATTGCTTTTTGCTTGTCCGCCCCTGTATTTTTTAGGATGTCCCCATTGTTTTTAGGGCCTACCCCTAGATTCAAGCGTTCTTGGAAAGAGCAACCTGGATTTCTGGTTTTAACGGAGAGGCATTTTCCTTCAAATGGAAATCTAACCATTGACACACTTTGTAACCATGCACCGTTCTTTGATAAGACTTCCAAGTTATCCACTTTGTTGTATTTGAAAGACAGATCTATCATAACTCTTGATTTTGCGCCTTTGACTCCATTCAAGAAATTCTCATCTATTCCTATTATAGTCCCAAGCACTTCACCCATGGCGATTAGGGCATCAAAGGTCCAATATTTAGTAGGCAGATTGTCAAGAGTTATCCATACAGGCCTCAATTTAAATTGGAAATGGAGAGGGTCAAAGTGTGGCATCCAATTTGTCAACAAGAAGGCTTCTCCGCCAAAAAATATTGGTTCTCCATATAGTATTTTTGACTTTAATTCTTTAGTGCTGCATTCAATCATTAGAAAGTTGTGCGGCAGGGCCTTAATGCTTACCCAGTCTTCGAAGGCGTTCTAACATCAATCTTTGATTTTGCCCATATCTGGATTTTGCCTATTCCATTTAACAAAAAAGGCCCCGTCTTTGAGCCGATTTGCTAGGTCCGCAAATGCTCTGTCTGGGATCGAAACCAGTGTGCACCTTTTCTTTGTCCCCTCCTTCGCCGAAGGTCTCCCTTTATTGGATTTGTTATACCAAAAACGCCCATTCCTACCGAGGATTCCCTGTTCGGGAGGATGCTGGTTTCCCTTTTGGCTGTTTGTGTTTCTGCCATTCGCTCCCCTGTTGATGGGGATGGCATTCGCCCCTGTCGCCGGGCAACCAGTTTCTGGATAGGGCTTCTTTCTGACCCATTCTTTTCTAGTTTGGTGTTTGCCTTTTGGCCTGAACTTCACGCCCTTATTATTTTATTATTATTATTATTATTATTATTTAGTATTTATTATTTAGTATTATTTTTTACTTAGTATTATTTAGTATTTAAATATAGTATTTTTTTTTATTTACTATTATTTAGTATTTATTATTTAATATTTACTGCTATTTACTGTATTCATTTAGTATTATTATTATTTAGTATTCATTTTTCTCTATTTGTTAAATTTTATTTACTGTTTTTATTTAGTATTAATAATAATAATTATTACTTTAAAATTTAGTTAACTACTCTGAATAGTAAACTGAAAAAAATAGTTATATAATTATATTCATTTGTTACAAGAAACAATGGTAAATAATAGCAGAAATATGATGCATAAAAATCACATTTGCTCAATGATCCTTCAGCTCTAGTTTAATTGAGTATTAATGTTTCTTCAGCTCTAGTTTGATTGTGTAAATTTTTAGTTCTTGAAAGATTGTAGTGAACAGAAATTTTTAGTTCGAGTATTAATGATTCTAGAGATTAGAGATGAAGATTGTAGTGAATAGAAATAAATCAAATGATTTTAGAGAGTAGAGATGAAGATTGTAGTGAATAGAAATAAATCATTCAACCTCTCGACATTTAATTTTTTATGCTTTGTGGAGTGTTTGTGTTTGATCACTACACCAATTTGTTACATACGAGAAGTTAACAATGTTGTAGAAGGTGTTAAATCAATGTTCAATGTGTATTATACTAGACTTAATTAAAATGCTTTTGCAGAATACATCACAATGCCACGTGTAAAAGACTTTCGTGGACACATTGCACGCCAATATCGGGTTCAATGAAGGTTAAATGCAATTGGTGTTTGAGTGACATCAATGGTGGCATTTATCGCTTCAAATGGCATTTGGGAAAGGAGCCAAGAAATAACACCATTATTTGCACAAAATGCCCTCCGGAAGTCGTGTACCAGGCAAAACAAGCTTTTGAAGGGATTTCAAAGAGTAAGGCTAAAAGGGCAAGAATCGGCAATGAAGTAGACTCCAATCCTACAGAAGGTAAGAGGAATCACTTGGATGAGGAAGATGGTGCACGGGAATGTGGGTTGACACCTTCTTCTACAGCACGTGGCCCAAACACAGGTGGAGGAAACGTAAATTCTTTCTTCGCACCTCGTACTACGCCAGGATCACATACCACTTTGGAGAGTACAGGATGGAAGAAGACTGTCCATTAACAAACAAAGAAGGCAATAGAAATTTTTTGGTACTACTCTAGCTTGCCATTCCATATTGCTAGGTCTCCATACTGGCAAGGTATGGTGGATGCTATTGCATTTGCAGGTCCTGGGTTCAAAGCCCCATCTTATGAGTCATTGAGGCTTCCTTTGCTTAATGATGCAGTATAGGATGTTAATGATGTTGTTGCTGAAGATCAATTGATTTGGGCAAAGACTGGTTGCAACATACTATCAGATGGATGGACGGATAGGAGGAATCGAACACTCATCAACTTCCTTGTGTCTTGTGATATCGGCACAATTTTTTTGAAATTTGTGGATGCATCAAACACAATCAAAATAGAACGAAGGTTTGTTAGTGTTCGTCAACAGGGATGTAAACTACAGTCCGGGGAATGAAAGGGCGGATTTACTGAGTGCAAAGCAACCCGTGGATGCAAAAGACAGGAGGCAATAAGAGAAGGTTTTATCAAATAGCTTGGCCATCTTTGAAACAAACGAGAGCGACCTCTTGCCAAAGCCGACCATACCGGGCATGGAGGTGATAAGCCCTTCCCAAGATTTGGCACAGCCGAAAATAAAGCTCGGCATGGACTGCGATCCCACAACCAGCGAGTCCGTTGAGAGCAGCACACTCCCCTTGGATTCGTTGCTGTAGGTTTGTGTAACGCTACAGTTGTAATTCCCACAGTCTGAATTGCTACCTAGTGCTTGGCACATCTTCAAAGGGCAGCTTAGGTATTTGAAAGTGGATGACTTGGAGGGGTCAAACAGGGAATCTGGGAGATGTCATTGCCTGTATCGAGGGATGTGTAGAAGCTCTACTGGGGCTTGCAAGTCAAACATCACCGGAATCGACTTGGGCATGCCATGTCAGGCTTGGAAACGGTTGAAATTGTTAACCCGATGTCTGAAACGCCTCTGCAAATGAAAAATCGATTCCCGTGGGTACCCACAGGCGAATCGATTCTGATTCTGTACTAGATGCGTTTCGTTTCCGGAGTTGACGGGTGCAGGGCAGCAATTCAGTAACTTACGTAGTTAGATAATAGAAGCATAAATCAGGAAAATCGCGAAACAGCAATTTTTATTAGTATAATCACAATTTTTTATAGGGTTTTTACCTGTGATTTTCTATATGGTTTTTACCTGCAATTTTTGCATCTTTTTGTTTTTCTTCCTCTAGTTGCAGTGGGAAAATTATTTTGACTTTGCAGGGTGCAGTCATGGCATGATTCTATTTTGTCTACACCCCAGGGTTTGCAGTGGAAGTCTTTTGAAGATTGCTGCGACTTGTGTTTGTTTGCTGCTGTGACTTGTTGGTAGATTTTTGTTATTGTAAATTTGGTCGCTATACAATTCTCCTTGTGAAATACCTTTATTCATGTCTTCAATCATTGAGAGAAAAGCTAACAGTCAGAAAATACCAGTTTTCAAGGTATGCCATGTTCAAAGAATGTCTATCTATCTCATTTGGGGCTCTGAACAGATAAAATTAGAAAATGTCTTTAAACTTAGAAAATATATGAATATTTTCTGCTTCTTATCTTACCTAGTTAACTTGAACAATCTCTAATATGAACATAATCTACTCACTCAAAAATGTACTTTGGCCTTCTAATTTGTGAGTAATAGGGTGACAGCTAATTGCTTATAGCTTTTCTTGAATTTGGAGGGACACAAAAGAATGAAATCACTAAATTTTATTTCCTGTTAGAAATTCATACAGCTCTGTTGCCTAAGAAAAGTGTGGAATTATTGGTTTCCCACTGACAACTTACTCTGAAACATATGTTCAGAACATGTTGTGAGAAGTTGGTCTACTCATTTATGACAAGAAAGAGGATATGTCAATTTGCATCAGAAGCCAATTATGACTTCAGCTTTGCATTGTCAAAGCTTGTAAATTGTTATTATTAAATGGGTTGTAGAAATGAAATGTGAAGACTTTTGTCAAGCATTTGATCATGTAATTTCCATTGGGTGATGACTCTATTAGAATTTGTCAAGCACACATTATTTAAAATTATCCACATCTCTCTGCAAGAATATCATTTAGGGAAAGACAATCTGCAAGATTAAGGAGTTCTACGAAACCTGGCTGGTTAATCTAAGATGTCTTAACTGTTAGATCAAAATGGAGTCTCCTTATCAGAAAAGCTTCCAACATGAGAAATGGTTGTTTTAAAAGGCGAGATCTTAATTAAGGGAGATCTTTGTAGTTGCATAACCCAACAATATGATGCACAAATTTTAGCTAAGCATATGGTTTGCACAATTTTCATTTAAAGACTTGTACAAACTTCATAAAGAAGTTTCTGAAAATCTGGCATCTGAGCATGGGTTTTGCTCAAGTTCCTCATTTAGAATGTATGGGCTCTACTTGGACATTTCCTTGAAATTGTATTGTAGATCATGAGCATCATACAACCTAGATGTTTGAATATCTTTATGCTATTGAAATGCCTTTAAATATAAAAAAACAAGAAGTTTTTGTCTTGTTCTATAATTTTGTACGTTTTTTTGAATTCCAATTTTTCCTGTTAAATCCTATTTTTTTGAAAAATCTTATAGTTTTGGTTTGCTGATTTTTTCCCCATAAGATTTTTGCTGTTATGGTTGGGATAATTGTCATTATAAATAAAATTATAAAGTCAATTAATAAATTGCTTTATTTATTTATTTTAAATTTCTAAAATTTGAAGGTGTGGTCATTAAGATTTATGTTGTTATTAATTCCAAAGTTGATATATTATATTTTTCAGTCTGTGGAAGAAGGGAGAAGGGTACCTCCCGCTATATATTTGAACTTCAAAAATAGTACTTTTGTTGATTCTGCTAAATTTGATAATGTTGAAGTGAGCAACCAAGATCTTCAATCTGCAACACCAAATAACCTCCACAAGCAATGGAGAGAAGCAACGATGAAAGATGCTATTCCACCAAACAAGAATTACAATATGATACAATATGATCAAGATGTGATCAAGATGATCAAGATGCTAAAATATGCTAGAGATGCCTTGCTTATAAAGGCAAGGTGAGAGATAGGATTAGACAAGATCATGACAAG
Organism: Sequoia sempervirens; assembly: GCA_007258455.2. Lineage (NCBI taxonomy): Eukaryota > Viridiplantae > Streptophyta > Pinopsida > Cupressales > Cupressaceae > Sequoia > Sequoia sempervirens. The sequence continues at coordinate 122,068 of VDFB02107981.1, read as the reverse complement.
TGTCTTAATCCTATCACATGAGACAACTAACTCATAACTACCTAGGATAATGTAAAGTCTAGATAAGACAACTAAGACTTCTAGAAGAAAGCTTATATCCTAAGTAAACTTAACGTGTGAATAAGTCCCCTAAGTCTCTAATAAAGAATTAACTAGGTACAAGACTTTATTCACACCAACAGAGAATTATTTTGTATTTATAAAGCATAAAGTCAATATAAATTATAATTAATTTAATGATTTTCTTAAATCTATTTAATGTAGGAAGTGAATAATTAGGAAATGTTTCAAGTTATTAATAAAAAGTTTAAAAAACAATTGAAAATATAATTAATATGTAGTTTGTTTGAATCCTTTTTAATGTTGAAAACTAAGGTTATGATAACTAAGTTAACATCATTATCATAACTTTAATTTGTAACCTGTAATCATAAGTTGTAACAAACTAAAGATAATAAAATAATAATTTGCTCGAGGAAAATAATCTCCAGATTGTTGATGCTTAGTGGGAATGTCTAACTATGGATTCACAGAAGATCACGAAAACTACAGCCCTTTAATCTCCATGACTGGCAAGGAACAGTAAGACACCATTAAATGCCTTTTTTTACGAGGGGATGCCAATGAAAGTCCTCATGGCCTTGCAAGTCTTTTGTTTGGCAAGAGTCATTCATGAACTGATCAGAATAACAGTATAGGATGTGTTCAAATAGAGGAGCCCTTAAGAGTCATCCAGCAATCTGTTTGAATCCAGATTGCCCAGATCTGTTAAAAATCAGCTACAACTGCTGCTTACATATGATTGAGTGTATAAATTAGTTAACCTTTGCTACTTTAGGCCTTCTCAGTTGGAGAAAAATTGTGAATATGTCTTGGGTTTCTATGCTGGTCGCCCCAAACCCTCAGATCTGTCCTCAGGACTGGACTGAGACTTGCCTGGCAGAGTTTGATTAAAAAAAATTGAAGATCTTCTATAACTCGTGGCTTGGGAGCTTCAGTGAATGGCAAGTGTTAAGTCTTCTTGTCTACCTCTGATCAAATATGGCAGCAACTTCTCATGCTAGGGTAACCTGGGCAGATGAATGGTGAGATGGCAGGTCACCTGCTTGTTAAGATCTGAATTAGCTGGTAAGATTTGTTGAACTCTGGTTTGCTGGCCTGCTCTTGATGTTGTTCCCCAAGTGACCCCAATTAGGCGACGGATCTGGAATCGCCAATTCCAGGACCCCTGGCAGATTTAGCTAGGTCTGAATCCTTTAAAATCCGCCCTAAACAGGACCTGCAACAGTCTGAGTAATCTGCTTGATCTGCCTGTTACATCCAGAAACATACTGACCGATGTTCGCCTTCCAAACGAGGTCAGGTCTGTTGCTCAACCTCTGGAATATTAGCAAGAAAATGGATATTCTGTGCTCAGATAATTTGTGATAAGAAATTAGCAGAGATAAAACACTGTAGGTATTTTGATTGTGAGGCAGGGGCTGCGTCTTGACCTCGAGTGCTCTAATCAGGGGTTTTCATCTCTACTGGATTGGGTAGCATCAGCAAAATTATCCTCTCAAAAAGTGCCTCCAGAAAATGCCGTCGACCTGGTTTAATAGTAGCATGAAAATAGGTCTCTAGGGCCCAAAATGTGGTGCCCAACTTCAAATTTAAATTTATAACTTTATTTAATTATTTTTTATATTTATTATTTTAGACTTTAGTATTTACTTAATTTTTTTAAATGTTTCTTTAAAATATGTACAGCTCAGGGTGGTGTGTAAAGACACCTTCATTACTTAATTTGTGAGGGTCATGACAGCCCAAGCTGTATCACAGCCTGGGTTCTCTATAAAAGTTTTTATTTCTGTATCCTGATACTGCAGTTTCACTGTAAATAGATATTTTAATAATTGGTGCGAGGGCATTAGCTTCTAAGCGAGGGTTGGATCCTGATTGTAGCATTTCAAGGGCCAGGCCATCTTAATGCGAATCATGAGTAATTGTCAACAAATTTTCTCTTGTAGTGTTTAACAAATACCTCCTTATTGTAGGCTTTGAAATAGATGTAAGATAAGGAGAACTCTAAATTTAAAGTTTACTAAATTGATGTGGAGAAAGCATCTGGACAAAGGTAGATTAAGGTCCCAGGCACTGAAACCAAGATGGGGGTAGACTGATGATTCAAACATCAGCCATCACACTGGAAAGGTTTATTACTTGAAGGATAGGAAGCAATAAGGCTTCCTTTGATCATCTTAAACTGAGGCACATGACAATTGGTAATGGCATTGCCGAGTTCCCAATGAAGTTAGTTTAACACAGAAGATAGGAAAAACTAATTTGACTCAGCATTATGCTATGGTTGGTTTAATTTTTTTCTATTTTGTGTATTCTTGTTTGATCTCTCTTTCTTCTAAAAGTAGAGTGTTGCAAACATTTATGGTCTGTATGCCTTACAATTTTACTGCCATGTTTTATAATGCAGAGGATTCTGAGTCCATACTCACGATACCTGGGTCTAAAGGCAGGATAAACAGAGCTGTTTGGGGCCCCCTAAATAGGACAATAATCAGTGCCGGAGAAGATGCTGTTGTACGTCTTTGGGATTCAGAGGTGTGTGATGGATATTCACTGTTAATTCTCATTTCTGAATTTTGAAATAGTATAATAATTGTTTGAGATCATACAGCTGATATTATGTTTCGTTTTTTATTTTTTTTATTTTTAGGTTTTGTAATAATAAGCAATATCAATAGTAAATCACAGTAATAGTATTAGAAACCCATCTCTAATACAGGACAGATTGACTTGGCATCCCTAAGAATGCTTTTGAGTGACATCTATATCCATGGAACATTATGATTAGTTAGATATTTGCTGTGGTCTAGGGCATCTTTATGTACATTCTAGGCAACATTGTTGGAAAATAATTGCTATAGATTGATATTATCCAATTTTAGAAAAGAGTTCGATTTGGATTTCTCAGCAACTCCAGTTTTCAGTCTTTTGCTAGCAGTTATAGTTCTCAGTCTCAGACAACCAAATTTCAGGTTTTAGGCATAACATCTTTTTCAAATTTCTTAGAGATCTTGGTTTCAGATTTTTTGTTCCCTTTCAGATTCCTGCGCCAAAACAGTTTTAGAACTTTTGTTATGTTTTATAAGCTACATCATGTTTTGGCCAGGTATCATAACATGCTATCACTATGAATTTTTTATTTCCTCTGAAATAGTGTCAATCCATAAAACAATATATAAAGTGATAATCAATATGTTAACTTCTAGATTACTGGAGGATTATATTTGTAATTTGTTGCTTCTTCTGTTTCTGGGATTGACCGCAGACAGGAAAGCTGCTCAAGGAAAGTGATCCGGAAAAGGGCCATCAAAAGGGTATAACTTCTTTGGCTAAGTCTGCAGATGGTTCTTTCTTCCTCACAGGAGCTTCAGATAAATCAGCAAAGGTACTGTTTCTTAAAAGTTAAAATGTATAAAACTGCAAATTTACTATTAGTTGCTGGACTTATGTTCCTTCTTTTCCTGGTGAATATTAGCTATGGGACATCAGAACCTTAACACTTATAAAGACATATGTGACTGAGCGCCCTGTAAATGCAGTTGCCATTTCTCCTATTTTTGATCATGTAAGTGGCCTTCATTTGACAACATTTCTGAAACTATGTATCATTGAGTTTTGAAATTTGAAGCTATTATAGTTTACGTTTCCTGTTTAAGTTGGCATATATACATAGCAACATTGACTATCATCTGAAAGCTGCAAAATTAATTATGACAGGTTGTAATTGGTGGAGGTCAAAGTGCATCTGATGTCACCACCACAGATAGACGTGCAGGAAAATTTGAAGCAAAATTCTTTCATATGGTATGATGATATACTTTTTGTGTTTAGAAACAAATATTATTATCTTTTTATATTTTTGAGGCTGTAGCTTTGCTGTTATTTTATAATTTCATTTATGATAACAAATGATTTATTGATAGAAAAAATTGTTTTAAAGGCTTTTGATTTTGTATATCTTTTTTTTTTTTGATACGTAAGGTGATATTTTCATAGATAGAAAAAGCTTTACAAACGTCTGCTGAGCAGGAGATTTTCAATGAAGACCATCAGACCACCAAAAGGAGCTAACAAAGATAAGTTTCATGCAGTTTAAAACATAAGAGTAGCAATACGAAGGAGAAACTAACAAAGGCCTAACCACCGCAACAGCCAAATACTAAATATCGAGTTCTTGTAAGCAGAGAATACTAAAACAAGAGCTATCAAAACATATAGCTACTGCAATACCCGACTAAATCACCAGAATCCGTTGACTTCTGCAAAGCATATGAAACCTTCGACCCAATCCATCCCCTCCACCGGCACAATTTTCATTTTTCTTTTCAGAAACTCCACGGCCACGTCGGCAAGTTTTCGGTGACGAGATAAAGTAGGTCCTTTGAGGTCCAGAAGAAACGGATACACTTTGACCGCTTCATCGGAATCCCAGAGGGAGATGAGGTCTTCAGGGCGCGGGATGCCCTTACCACTAAAAGCCGCCTTCAGGGTAATGTCGAGACCGCCCAGTAAATCCTCCCGAAACATTCGAACCACCAAGTCCCTGGCCACTGGCTTCGGAATGCCTAGATCCAGAAGGACGGCGAGGAACCGAGATGAAATTTGAGCATTGTCGCGGGCATATCTTTCCTTTCAAGGTGTCCTTTACCTAAGACCATCTTCACAGCCACGAGCGTCGTCAGGTCATCCACGAGCAAAATGCGCTTTAGGCGCTGGTCCGTGATCTCGCGAAATGCAATTTGCCTTTCCGTTGCAGTTAATGAAACAGGAGTATCCACTCCGAAGGAGACCAACTCTTCCGACGAAATGAGGATAGTAAACTTCGACCGCGACTGCTTCTCCATTGACAGGAATTTGCCGAACGCACCCTGCAACAGAAAAAACAAACAAACAGAACAACAACCAAATGCCGTGCCCATACTTAGAAACGGGCAACATAGACTTAATAAAAGCCCCGAATAATGATCCGGCAGATCACATATACGGAAGAAGATTATGGAGAAACAAATCTGTCCTTGACATGAGAAGAAAGCCGCCTCCGTCCATCCCACTCAGATTCATGATCAATGCAATTAATGGCCAATACCACTCGGCACTTCCGCGGTTAGGACAAAGACATCGGTGCCCATCGTGTCAACCAAGCGACACCGTGGGAACTGAGCCCAACATGCCTCTGCGCCACCTCAAGAGTTTGCAATTTAACCGATAACCAAGCAAAGAGTGCCGTATTCGGCCAACTGAGGTAGGTTGATATGACTGAAACAAGCCAAAGCCCGCTCCTACCTGTCCGTCCCGACCACCACCTCACGTCCACCCTGGATGACCAAACGCCTGTGTGAGGGGCGAGGGGGAGCCCACCCATCCACCCACTTGATTTTGTATATCTTTACAGTTGTTATTTTGCTTGACTTTTTGGCGATACCAATTTATTGATTCATTGCTAATCTTTTGGATTGGGCCCAAATGGTTAGAGTTAATTTCTTAAAAGTAATTTCCCTGGACCATTTATTGGTTGCTGCTTAATATTTCTGGATTATGAACAAAAGCATGATAAAAGTGCCATCTAAATATTTGCATTGTCCTAATCTGGGTGCTAAAATTTTGTTTCAAAATGAAGTATGATTTCTTTCAAACTCCAGTACTTTTATGATATATCCATTTCAATGTGCACCCACACAAATGTGGAGAATTTACTAGGTGAGGTCTCATATAGGCATGAATTTCCCAAGGAAGCTTCTAATGATCTTCAATGTTAAAGAGAATCTTGGTTGGAAAGTTTAATTCATAATGGAGTGGATGTGGTGTCATGGCTAATATTCTTGAAACCAGTCTTGCACTAATGGCTACCCCACAACTAGTCTTCTAGTTCTAGGAACCGTTAAGCTGTCTTGTTTATTTGAAATGTCCACTACAAAATAACACTTAAAAGCTAAGTCACAGGGTTTGCCAAATTTCATCTATCAAATTCGAAACTCAGTGAACTTCAAAGAAATCTTAAAAATCCGTTCTCATTCGCCCTAATAATTGTACAAATAACGGCTTACCACTTTTAATATTTGGATTTTCATTTTTAGGCCTGCTGATGCTGAATCAGATTGACTGAATTTGCAAAGCAATGAGATCAAGGAATTGACCTTGCAACTATAAATGCTGATTACAACCTATTTTAATTTTTTGTTTTTTAAAAGAAATTTTAATATCTTTATATTTTGTTTTCTTAATAAATTTTAAATTCAATATCTTGAAATTTAATATTTTAAAACATTTAAAATAGATTTTTAATTATAATATATTTATTATTTAATATAATTATTTATATAATAATATTTAAATTTATTATAATATGTTCAAATTTAACATAATATTGTTTAAATGTTATGGATTTATTACTTATATTTAAAAAAAATCAAATTTATATAAGGCAAATTTAATCATGGATGTTTTTGGAATTTTTTTCCCTTGCCAAACATCATATGAATTTTGTTGTTGCCAAAGACGAACATGAACTTGAACCTTGTGACATAGCTAAAAAGTGTAAATACAGATGCAGACTACTTAATCACTCTAAGTATGTATATCTAATTTTTAACATACAATCCCTGAAAAGTCTCTGCTTTGGTGGGCATGAAACTTCAGTAAGACCATAAGTATGAGACACGTAGTGTATAAATATGACAATTACATAAAATTCTTGTTTCCATTTTCCCATTCTTCTGCAATTCCTATGCTCATACAATATATCTATTTCAATGCACATTCATTCACATGTTGAGAATTTACAGAGAAAAATCTGGTGTGGAACAGTGAATGTGAAGCTACAGAGGGATTTTGTATGGAGACAGTTTGTATTCTTGAAGGTTCAAACCATGCTTGCATGGACAGTTCAGAATTGAATAAAATGCCAAGCTCATTTCTGAAGAACCTCTAGTCTTATTTCATAATTTGGAATATAAAGCACACATTAACATTTAAAGTGTAAGATGCAGACATAGACTCCTTGACTGGCTTCAGATATTGATGCATACTCTATTTTAATGCCAAAGAATTTGTCCCAAAATGTGAAATCTACTTTATGGAGGAGCGCCTACTCCAATCTTTCTATGGTGCTAGGATGTTTGCATCAGCACCACTAAAAGGTTCTAACCAGTGCTGGTAAATCAAAGTATTATTTACCCAAAGAGCAACTTAGGTCTATAGGAATTTAACTAGATGGGCTGCCATGTTTATGAGAAGAGGAACATGTCTGTCAAATCTCAATGGCTTCCACATTTTGGAGATCCAGTTTTTGGGTATAGAAGGGAATAGGAGAGAAATGGATGATTTGTGTGCTATTTGCAGCACCAATGGCCTGTAGATTTGAGGACCAAGTAGAGGAACTGAGAATATATTCTTTCAAAATTTGAGCTCCCAGAGGAAACATTTCAACATCATCATGAACCCATTGAACATTGTCAAGAACACATCCTTAGGGCACACTGACATGTCAAATTAAGGGAGAAGGCTGGGGCAAAGACCTAGGTAGGTTTTGCTGAATAATAAGCTCATGTGGGATCCAAGCTGAAGCTTGTCTGTCGTATAAGGTAACTGTTGTCACTTGAAATTGCACCTTGCTGTTCAGCATTTTAGTGAAACAATGGGACTGATCTCAAGACGTGGGACCTTGCAGTTGGAGATTAGACCTCTGGAGAAAGCCGACTTCCTCCCTAACCTAGATGCAAATGGTCCAGCCCAACATCGGATAACTCTAAAACTAACCCAGTCTACCAGCTTTTAGAGGGAAAAGGGAAGATAGAAAATTAGAAATACAAGAAATTGAAAGGCTGGTGATGCACCTAGATTAAATGGTGTTTCTTTGCGCTCACTACAACACTGAGAACTGAAGTAAATTGTCAAGAGGAACCACAAAAATCTCTATTATATCAGCTCCAAGGGGTGTGTGTGGAGGTTAGGGCTTGGCAAGCACTAAAAGGGAAAAGGAGTATCCACAGTCAACTCCTGCAAACATGTTTAACACAACATACAGACTTGGAAGATAATAAAGATTCATTCAAACACAGAGTGCAAGAAGTGAGAAGAGATGAAAATAATAGTTTTTATTCATTCAAAGTCATGGAGCTTGTTTTACAAAAGAAGAGTTGCAGAGATGCAGAGAAGAAAACCAAGGAAGAAGAAACCGTAACAATGAATACAAAATGCTTTTTATTCCCCAAAAAGACACAGGACAAAGAAGGAGCATGTGGCAGAGGCAGACAACCCTAGCCACGACCTTACCAAATGAACTACAAACATGTGTACACCAAATCTCGAACTAGAGGCATGAGAAACATTTTTGACACCATAGTCATGCCTCAACATTGATGAATCCATGGAGGAAATGTAGAAACCCCCACAAAATCTATTGCAAAACGCGGCCAGGGATAGCCCTCTGACAATAAAGGAGTCTGTAAATCAATAAATGCAGCATGGGTGCCATTTTTCCCCTTAGAATTTGTGAAAAATGAGTTTAAAAAACTTTTCTGAGCCTCCACAGATAAGATTTGGTAGTTGTATGGGTCATTACAGCATTGATGGTGCTTTTTGTAAGCCATTCGTCCATTCTGACCTTTTGCAGAAATTGGAGCCCCATTTGGATGTCAATTTGGCCATTCACGAAAATCTGGCACCCTTCCGGATGTGAATTTGGCCTTTTGCAGAAATCTGGCACCCCTCCGGATATTGTCTGAAAGTCCCAAAAACCTCTGCAAAGCTTATCTTGCAAAAAAAAGAAGCATCCATTTGGTCCTGGTGAAATTTTGACCCTGTCATGGATATTGTGGAAGTTTCACTTTGATGTGGATCTTTTGCGACTCTCACACTGTTGTGGATCTTGCGGAACTTCCACCCTCATGTGGATATAGCTTGATACCACCTCAACTTACACGAAATTCAGCCTAGTGGGGATCTTGCGGAAGTTTGGCCTTGATGTGGATCTTGCAGAATTTTCATCCTAATGTGGATCTTGCAGAATTTTCACCCTAATGTGGATCTTGCGGAACTTCACCCTGATGTGGATACTTATACCACCAAAACTTCCACAATATCTTAAAGAGCCCAAAATTTTTGCAATAGCATAATTGTCCATTCTGACCTTTTGCAGAAATTGGAGCCCCATTTGGATGTCAATTTGGCCATTCACGAAAATCTGGCACCCTTCCGGATGTGAATTTGGCCTTTTGCAGAAATCTGGCACCCCTCCGGATATTGTCTGAAAGTCCCAAAAACCTCTGCAAAGCTTATCTTGCAAAAAAAAGAAGCATCCGTTTGGTCCTGGTGAAATTTTGACCCTGTCATGGATATTGTGGAACTTTCACTTTGATGTGGATCTTTCTTGACTCTCACGCTGTTGTGGATCTTGCGGAACTTCCACCCTTATGTGGATATAGCTTGATACCACCACAACTTACACGAAATTCAGCCTAGTGGGGATCTTGCGGAACTTTGGCCTTGATGTGGATCTTGCAGAATTTTCACCCTATTGTGGATCTTGCAGAAATTTTACCCTAACGTGGATCTTGCGGAACTTTCACCCTGATGTGGATACTTATACCACCAAAACTTTCACAATATCTTGAAGAGCCCAAAAATTTTGCAATAGCATAACGTAGCCATTTTATATGCAATTTTCTCCAAATTTGAATTGGAGATACCATTTGGGCCTTATGCAAGATAGGAAACTCGCATAACCGTCACACTTAACCAATTTTTTGGGTTTTTTGATGTTGGGTAATTGACAAGGTGAAGGGAAAGGGAAGCCACAACCAGAAGTACAACTTGACACAATGACCCGCACAAATTTCTCAGACTGGTTATAATAAGTGGGAAGATACAAGGGGGGCACAAAGTGACAACAGTAACATCTTGAGTTGTTTTTCTTGAAGCGTCAGGCAACAAAACATATTATTCTTTTCATTATATTTTTTAATCAGTGTACCCCAAGAATGTTTCCCCCAGAACAAGGATGTCCTTTGTCTTGTAGGACAGGGATGAAGTGTTTCCCTGCCATTCCCTGCACCCCAGGTTGCCCCTGCAGAGCAGAGATGTTCCCTTTTGATTGGGGATGGGGGGTGTCTTACTGTGCCTTAGACAGCCTAGGGACATCTAGATGTCCCTTAACCACCCCCAATGTCTAAAAAGACTAAGTTACTGGTTCGAAATTGGATATTTCTGGTATGGCAAATGTTTTTTGGGGTTAGGTACATCCACACAAAAAACATGTAAAAATTAGAAATATATAAATGTTTTAGCCATGTACAAAGATTTAATATTTCTTTGGATTGTATATATATTGGCAGAAGATAATAAATTAAATAGGTTAATAATATATATCAAAGATTTAGATAATATTATAAATATATATCAGTCAATTCTTCAACCCATTATAAATATATAGGTACATTCTTCAATTTATAAGTACCCATGATGCGAATGTGATGGACACTTAAAAATTAACTGATGTGTTGTTTTTAGGTTAAGTACGATTGGCACTGTGATAATGCAGAAAAAAATTGTGGGCATTTGTGACATGCATAAATTTCCATCCTTGGTATGGTACTATGCCTAAGATTGTTTTTTTTTTGAGTGGTTAGAGTTCATTAATTGAACTGCAATTTAACAAGTTATGGCTGCTCAAGATTGCAGCACAAAGTCGATGAGGGTTTCAAGTCAACCCCCTCTTTCAAGAAAGCCAATATCCTGCCTATGTGGTTTCAAGTCAACCCCCTCTTTCAAGAAAGCCAATATCCTGCCTATGTGTGTTCACCTATGTTGCAGGGTTCGTACCCACAAGCCTCGAACCCGGTTCGAGTGCGATCCCGGTACGGGTTCGCCTGTGGGTACACGCTGGGTATGCACAGGGTGCGTGCCCAGCCCTGTGGGTTCGCTCGGGTGTGCGCGCGCACCCAGGAGAACCCACAGGGCTAGGCACGCACCCTATGCATACCCAGCACGTACCTGGCCCAAAGGTACGCGGACCCAGGGGTACCAGCCACGTACCCGGGCGTACCTGGGAGAACCCACAGCCCAACACTTAAAAAGTGGGCCCAAAAGTTAAAAAAAAACAATTTTTTAATTATTATTTTGCCTCTTAACCCTAAAACGACCCAATATGAGGCCTTTCAACACTAAAACATTTCATTTTTACCTCTCATTTTCCTCTCTCCATATTTTCTCTCCATCTTAGCATTTTGAAGGGAGGTGATTGCATTCGAAGGAGATCAATTGTGGAGTGGCAAATAGCTTCTACAAAGGAGATTTAAGTGTTCAAGGTATGCATTTAATCCCTATTCTTAATCTTTTGATTAATTTTTTTAAGTTTCTTAGTTTTTGATGGATTTTTTCAAGTTTGTGAAGAAGTTTTTCAAGTATATATATTTTTTTTCATTTTTTTTATAGATTGCAACAATGGCCAGTAGTCAAAGTTCAGTGGGTGGGGAGGGAAGCCAAAAGTTCAAAATTGATAAAGGATCTCCTTTATGGAGTCATACCACAAGAATTTCACAAATTCCTGGAGGTGGGGGGTTTGTTTGGAAGTGTAATTTTTGCAATACACAATATAATAGCTCCTATTACCGAGTGAAACTTCATTTTATGGGCCCTGGTGGTAAAGGGATTAATATGTGTGAGGGCCCAGATAAGAAGGGGTTGTCTACTGTACAAATAGCAGCATTTATAAAAGAACAAGAAGATGTTGACAAATTGGTTGCAAGAGGAAAACAAAGTAGTTATAGTTCCGGAAAGAAAAAAACAACAACATTACCCACTCAGATAGTTAGGCCCTCTAGACATCCCTTCTTGTCTATACCCTCTACGGAAGAAGAAGATGAAGAACCAGAAACCACCACCCGCAAGAGAGGTCCATTAGAGAAGGCATTTAAAATGGAGGCAAGAGATATTGCTGAAGAAAAAATTGCACGTTGCCTCTATGCCAATGGTCTTCCATTCAACTTGGTGAGATCACCATATTGGAAGGACATGGTGTCAGCAATAAATAGTGCACCCCCTGGTTTCACAAGTCCTGGGTATGAAAAGGTGCTGTACCACCTTATTGCAAAAAGAGAAGAAATCAGAGGCCCAACTAAAACCAATTAGAGATTCTTGGGTTGAAACAGTGTATCTATTGTTCATGGATGGAAAGATTGCAAAACCGGCCCATTGATTAATGTTATTGCAAAGTTCCCCTAAGGGGCAATGTTTTGAGGGCGGCTGACTGTGAAGGGGAAGTGAAAGATGCAGTTCATTTCCGGGATTCTCATTGACTCCATAGAGATGGTGGGTAGTGAAAATGTTGTCCAAGTAATTACGGACAATGCAAAAGTTTGCGTAGCTGCGTGCTTTGGTAGAGGCTAGATATGAGCACATCTTTTGGACACCGTGCAGTACACTCCCTCAATTTGGTGATGCAAGCAATTGGCAACCAAATAGAGTGGGTGAAAGAAATATACCAGGAGTCTGAGGAGATCCAGATGTTTGTGACAAACCACCATATGTCACAAGCAATTTTTAGAACTTTTTCAAGATTGGAATTGTTGAAGGTAAATTTAATTTATTTAGTTTCATTTATCATTTATGTCATGTTTTACATAATTGAATAAAATAATTTTTTGCATTATTTACATATTTTAAATGTGTTATTAACTTACTATTAACATGTTCTTAGGTTACCGAGACCCGGTTTGCATCTCACACAATTGTTCTGAGACGACTTGTGAAGGTGAAAGATGCATTTAGTCAAATGGTTATTAGCAACCAGTGGGGTATATGGAAGCAATCAAATTCAGAGAGGGCCCAAAAGGTCAAGGCATTGATCTTGCATGACGATTGGTGGGATTGTGTGAATTATGTATTGGAGCTAACTGAACCTATAATGTCTATGCTTCGGTTTGCTGATACAGATGAACCATGCTTGGGGGATGTCTATGATAGCATGGACACAATGTTGGAAAAAATAAAAATAGAAATACAAAAAAGAGAGAATGATCCTGAAGACACCCTTTACAAAAGGGTGGAAGCAATTGTTCTTCATCGTTGGAACACGATGACAACTCCATTGCACCTCCTTGCATATGCCCTATCTCGAGGTACTATACCATTGAAGTACTTTCTATCCCAGGGAGAATACCGCCATATAGAGATTCTGAAGTTGCTAATGGGTATAAGACGGCATTTAGTAGAATGTTCAGTGATCCAGAAGTGCATACAAGTGTCTTGAGAGAATTTGGAATGTTTATCTCAGGAAAATAAAAAAATCATACCTCTTCTGTTGCTAGAGACCAATACAAAATGGATGCTCTTACATGGTGGTACCTCCATGGTCAAGATTATATGTACCTCCAACCTCTTGCAATCAAGATCCTCTCACAAGTTTTTTTTTTTTTGCCACTTGTATTGTAAAATTTAACACTTAACATTCTTGAATTTATCTTGCATTTTTTATTTTATTTTTAATTTTGTTGGTTTTCTCTCCAAGTTGCAAGCTCTTCTGCCGCTGAATGGAATTGGAGTACATACTCCTTTACCCACTCAGTGAAGCGTAACCGGTTGGCTGCAAAAAGCGCTGAAGACTTAGTGTATATTCATTCCAATCTGCGTCTTCTGTCACGTAAGGATCCTCAATAGCGAGGCTTTGGGATGTAGCACCCGAGTCTACTGACTTGGATGCAACCATTCAGATCTTGCTAGAGCCACTATGGATGATGTGGGTGATATTGATGACATATCACATGGTGTTGGATCCGCTTTGGGTTCAAATGATGATGATTTTGAAGTTCAAACCGCTCAAAATCCAAGTCACGATGATTCTGACAATCCTTTTGATGATTGATGAGCACTTGAACAATGAACATTGAATCATGTTTCAATGTTTCATGAACTACATTTTGTAATTCAGTAATTTTATTTGAATATTTTTCAACTATCAATTGGCATTTAATATTTATCTTTGGCATTTGGCATTGATCAATGATCAAGTATCATACTATGAAATGATTTAGTTTTACAATTCTCTATATTTCTCTTATTTTTTTGTATATATAATACATATATGATATATATATATTTATAATATATTAATATATATATATATATATACACACACGTACCCAAATGTACCCAAACCCCTAAAAAAATTTTGCCCGTACCCACGTACTGGGTTCTCGTACCCGAATCTGTCCATGAACCTGAACTGGTAACTTAGGTGTTCACGCATATACAGATAGATAGAAATGCTATTAATGTGATTGGCAGTGTTAGTGAAATTAAACTGTTTCATTCCCATGATTCCTGGCCTATCAGTCTAGCTATTCAAAGTTAGTGTGCCAGGACAGCGTGGCTTTTGACTCGAAAATAAGTTTGCAGTGTGTTTGAAAGCTCTTCATTTCCATGTGAGACTTGGGATTATGGTCAGAAGAAAAGATGACAGAAGGCTGCTACGAACAAAGCAATGCTTTTTGAGAAGATTCTGAAGTTGCATTGTTTGAATAAAAGACTCTAAATCATGGACGGCTATACCAATACTCTAATTCTTTCTGGCCATCTAGAGGAAGGATAATTATTAGTTCTGCAAAGGGAAGCCCTTTGTGTCACCAAGATGAAAATTAGAATTTGTAAATGATCATGCCTTCCTGCCACAGCCCTTTGCAGGCAATCAATCATATTCGTGTAACAAACTGTGATATCCCAATCTGAATCTGATATCTTGCATGTGCTATGCTTGAAGGGTTTTATTCTTTTTTTGTTTTCAGTGGTATTCTATATTTTTCACACTGCCATACAAATAAATAAACATTAATATTCTCCATCTCTGCAGATTCTTGAAGAAGAAATTGGTGGTGTGAAGGGACACTTTGGACCTATAAATGCATTGGCCTTTAATCCTGATGGAAGAAGGTTTCTACGCTACTCCCCTTTTTTCTGATAATTTTTAGAATGGGATACATTGTTAGATGAAAGTTCCATTGATTTGATGTAGATAACTTAGTACTGGATGTGCTCATTATGAAGTTCAATTAACTTGTCACCATATTGAAAATATTTTTCTTTTTTTTTTTTCCTTGTTTCTATTTTTGGTAAATGGATAAGTTGTTAGATGCATGTTCTTTTCCTTTGTCATCTATCTTCTACCATGTATGTGTTTTATTAAAATCATATACCTCCAGTGCTTTTTGTTGTTTATGTTTTTAGTGTAATAAATAATACTTTTAGAAGATAAACATAATATTTCCTGCAGAACTTGGTTCACTGTTTGCTGCTACAACTATTCTGTTTTTACAAGATAACATAATATTCCCTGCAGAACTTGGTTCACTGTTTGCTACTCCAACTATTCTGTTATTGTACTTCATACGTAGCTTTCTTGCTAAAAGCTATTTTTTAAAACCTGGGTTTTACAGTAACTGATTAAAAGTTTATATTTTGATAATTATAATAATATTGCAGTTTTGCGAGTGGTGGAGAGGACGGTTATGTAAGATTGCATCATTTTGATCCTGATTACTTCCACATCAAGATGTAATTTGGTTTTAAAAGGAAGGTTTTTTTCTTATTAAGAGCTAGTGAGAGTGCAAGCTAAAAGGCTTTTTTCTTACTAAAAGCTAGTCAAAGTGCAAGCCAAGCAAATGTAATTTGTAGCCCGGAGTAATAAATTTTTTGAGTGAGGCTAGGCATTGTACTAAATCAACTTTTGCAATGAAAACACTTGGGTTATTCAAAGCATTATTGTATGTACACTTCAACTGTACCAGCGTCCTCTCCAGTAACATCAATATGCAATGTAGTGTTTCGAGTATAGGCGAAATTGTTTCTATGGTAAATGCTCCAGTTGAAATGTTTATCTTTATTTATAAAGAACGATGATTTATTTTATGGTTCTTGCATTCCATTACTTGAAATTAAAATTTATAGTTCAACCTTTTTGAATACTTTTAGAGCACCCCACACAAGTTTGATAGGGTGTGCTAACTTCAAAAGCTTCAGAAGATATAACATTACGCATGGAGGGCATTTCAATCTACAGCTGTTTCTATGGGGAAGATGCTTGAAATTAAACCATATGAGATATTATATACAATGGAAAAGATTTCCTACAACTTGCAACGGTAACCTTGTATATTGCAGTAAGAATTTCTCGCACTTTCATCTTGCTTGCAAATATTTTACTAAAATCTTTATGAATGGCACCCAATAATGATACTCATTTATTTAGTGTGTTCATTCCAAATGTTTACATATCCTTTAGACATCCTAAACCATAATTTCAATCTAACAAACTCCCAAAATGTCGTTTGTATTATTTTTCCATAACTATTTCATGACTAATGAATCCTTATATTCATCAATAGATGGAAACATGCTAGTCATAAATCCTAACACAATTTTGATGTAGATAATGATAACTTACTTCAACTTCACAAATTCCCTTAGTCGTACATTGAAGTATGATGCCCTTTTCTTTACCTAGAAATGTAGATGAGGCCACGTAACATGCAAAAGGAAAAATGGTTCGTGTCATGGTATAGCGTGCTAGAGAAAAACCGATGATAAACCTTATAATTGACCTAAAGTCAATAACGTTTTTTTTTACCCTCAACTAGAACTCCTCACGTCCAAAAATTTCCATTTTAATCCTTCCATGGGGAAGCAACTACTAAAACTCTGTCTTCACCTAGTCCCGTTTCGATTATCAACTGACCTAGGATATTTGCTGACATTAGATCTTAAATAGCAACAACTAGAATTATAATTTATGTTGTTAATAACCCCCCTTAAAGAGGATATGATCCCAATCGGTTTTTTTTTTTCAGGCATGAAACATTGTTGATTTAGTAATATGTCATTTGAAGACCTTTTACATGGTCTTACCTATATGGCAGTAACTTTAAACTTGAAGTCTTTCTTCAGTAAGGACAACGAGCATACCTACAAAAAGAATCTGCTTTTAAGTATGTACAAATCCAGACACTAAATTATTACTGTACCAATAATTTTGAAGTGGAAAATCGACCTTGTTGGCTTCCTTTTAGTTACCATTGTTTATGGGATACCATCAGGTCATGTTTACCATGGAAGTGTAAATTGACTATGTAAATGTATACCTAGTATGCCTAACTCACATTTATGTTGCACTAGTCTTGGAACTTCAATGGATTAGCCTACCTATGTGTAACTTGTTGAGAAGTGTATAAGTGGAGTAAATGAAAATCCTACCAATGCGGGTGATTGTTGGTTTATCTGACCTATATTGATTCGTTTGGTTTCTTTTATCATTGCTTGCCTTATATTCAATGCTTATGATTTTTTTTTTCCTCAATTGAAAACAATATTTCTTGTGCTAATAATAAATAACTTAGATATTAAATCTACTTAGACTTAGATTTAGTCTTAGTATGAAAGTCGGCAAATAAGTGATGATATCTTTAAAGAGAAGATAGTTTGATAAGCTTATGTAGTAGAAGCAAAGCTAATAGAATGTTAATTGTATTATAAAGACAATAATGATATTCACAATAACACACTTGTTTATCCTATTATCTTAGGACAACTCTCACCATATTATCTTAAGTGTTCACAATATGATAAGATATTTCTTAGTAGAGAAAATTATCAAGTAATATTAGAATGCAATGGGTTATAAACCATGAGTTGAAAACCATTTCTGATGGTCTTTAATATTCTTGCACATGATGCCTCATATTTCATGACTCATGTTCCATGTGGCACCTTCATATTTCTTATTTAGGTGTAGAATATGCAAAATATTCAACACATAGCCAACACAATGACCCACTTGTTAAATGCTTTGCATAGGGTTTGTGCATACATAGGTTAGTTGCTAAGGGTAGTTATTCCTATATATTTCTGCCAACACCCATACTTATTGACATTGCCAATGAGTCGAGAACATTTTCTAAGGTATCAACCTTCTTTGCATGCAACATAAGAGGTTCCAAGTTAGGAACAATGTAGCTATTGCATCCGTCAGTTATAGCGATTGCCTTAAGATTTAAAGTTCTTTTAGTGTAGACTCATCTTGACAATACCATTGCTCCTTGAACCATCAAGCATTTATCTTTGTTACATATTGCACACTTGTATTACTCATTATACATATAGATATTATATTGTTAATCAACCTTGGAATATGCATAATATGAAGGAGCATTTTAGCCACTTCATATTTAAACACTACCTTGACTCTTAGCATCTCCATTAGAACATTTAATTCATAAATTAGCTCCTTATGGGGTTTCATATGAAGAACACCAAAATTGATAAACCATGCATCATGGCATGATTGTGTACTTTAAGATGTGTGGTCTTTGTTTATGGAAATTGTTAGGTGCAATACTTCTCACAAACAATGCATCTTTTGTTAGATCCTCGATAGGTTTTTGCCTCATTTCTTTTGACAATGAGTGTACAAGTGCTCAAGTTTAGTTATAATTCCAAGTGTGCTAGCAAGTGTATTTGACAAGGGATGTTTTCATTAGACTTGGAGGATATTCATGGAAGTGAGTTACATTTTAACTAAATTTTACAATATTTAATTATATATTTTTTTACATATTATATAACAAAATCCTTCTTTATTCAAATAATAATGAATAAGGTTATATTGTAGTAAGAGTATGTTAGATTTATTTATATAATATGATGTAATGCATTTGTAATTATATTTTATTTTAATGATGAAAATCTTATGTTTATGTGTTTTAATGTTTTGTGTCTATTTTAATTAGATTATTTTTTATGTAATAATAATTTTGCAAGTGACATATTCTTGTATTAAACATAGTCCATGATCTTATCTTAACATATCTCCAACATTACCTATTTCTAAGGTCTATAAAAGTTATATTTCTGTTTTTGATAGTGGTAAAAATGGGGTTTTAAATGTTCATGAACCCTTTTATAAAAGATCATCCATATAACAAGAAATACAAGTTCAATGAGGAGCGAAATATCCAAAAAGAAACAAAAGCTAGCAAGGACAAAAATAGAAAAAAATAACAAAAATTCAACACAAAAATAGGTAAGAGAGAAGATGACCAAAAAGGGAAACAAGTCTACCTAAGATCAACTAATATTTAAAGCCTAGATGTTGCTTGCCACTCCTTCCCAAGAAAGTTAGCATGATCTTCAAATTTTTTCTCTAATGTTTCCTCATCTAGATCAATTAAGTTAGATTTATGTTTAAAGTATTTAGCCCTTTTTCTTTAGTAGACCCTTTGTTGGTGTTTGTTATAGTCAATAGTGAACCCCATAGCTCCCAATCACTTGCAATCAAAATACCTAGCACAATAGAGAGAAAGGCGAAATGGATTTGCCATGCAACCTGAGAATATGTTGATGCATTAATATTTTTGAATGAATGATTACAATGAATGAATCCTTATGAAAAAAAAGAAAACCTTGGATCAAACCCTAGGTGAGGATTGTATTAGATCATAACAAGCGCCCTCATCCTATGTTACGAGACAACGCGACCTAAAAATAGAAAAATCACTCCTAAGTTTAGCTTAAGTGAAATAAAGTAAAATGGGACCTAATACTTAATTAATGATTAGATGATTACCTTTTTACTCTAACACCCCCTTAAGTACAACAAAGGGAGAAGCTCAAAATCCAATGATGTGCATGAATGTGTCTCGACTTAAGTACAACAAAGGGAGAAGCTCAAAATCCAATGATGTGCATGAATGTGTCTCGACTACAAGGCTTGATGAGGTACCCATGTACAAACAAACAAACCTCTCATAATCAGTGAAGAGGAGAAAACCTCATGGGAAAGAACTCTCCAAAAGAGAGAAAAAATAAATAAATGCATACATGTGACAAAAGAATCTAGGGCTCAACATGCCCCCCTAAGTATTGCTTCAATTACATAAGTACAATCAAGATCCCCTCATAAGAGAGAAAAAAAAGAGACAATGAATCCCCCCACAAGGAAGGAGCTCCTACACCAAAAGTAAATGCTCAAAGAAGAATATTGATGATGATCCAAAATTGACAAACAATGTTCCTCAAGAAGAAATGCATATAATGGACAATGTAGAAGCAACTCCATAAAAAGAGATGAGAGAAAATGTCTCATGATGTGTGCCTCAAAAAATTTCTTGTCTCCACGTCTAAATCAAATCCAAATAATTGTGAAGATCCCTATAGAACAACCTCCAAAGGTAATGACGAATTGATGATTGGTGGGTTGTAGCTATCATCAAAAAGGAAGTGAATGTCCTAAATTTATTCCCAATATACACAATGTGTGACTCAAAAAATAGCACTACAATGTCTAGCAAAAACTCATCCCACAAAGCTGAAACTAAAAGACAAGTAACATCCTACTAAACTGAATTGATCTTTGAAGATGCAAGAGGGGGAGGTGATGAAAGCTTAACATAAGGCTCATGAACCAAGGTGGATGTAAGTACACATAGGTTCAAGTGACTAAACTTCTCAAATATTTGATCCACTCTAGATTCACGAGAGTGTAAACTGGTCAGTGGTATTGCAAAATCATCAATAGCAAAATATAAGAATGAATACAATTGAGAGACATGATCAATTATCCCAACTATAATAATATCTCTACTACAAGTCTTTGATAATCACTAAATTAGGTGTGAACTCGATTGTCTTCCTTTCCCCCCTGTTGTAACATGCCCGTTGTTCTTCCTTGTAAATCTACTAAATTTTACTCACATGTAATTGACTATGCATCTAAAGTAAACCAATAAATTTTCTTTTCTATTCAATAATAAATGAATCATTTAAAATATAACTTTATCCAAACTTTTCCATTGCATAATCAAAGAATCATTCTAATAATATAAGTATGATTTAACTTTACATAAATATATTCAAGATAATGTTTCATATTACAATTTCCATATAAATGGACACATGATTACATACATTGCTTTAACAAGTTTACAAGAACTAGAAATACAAATGGTCCAAAATGTCCTCCCAAATCTTGGCTGCCAAATGCATGAAGAGAAGCATCAATCAAGTGCTTTTCTTCCAACCATGGACTAATAGCGATCCCTTGCACATCTACCAAACTAGTAGATGGCTCTACCCTTCGATGAAGAGATTGGTTTGGTAACCACATCCTTCAAATAGCCTTTTTTGAGCATAGTGACGTGTCTTACAAATCTAGAGCTACCATAATGTCTACTACCTCATATATGATTTTCCTAGCCTAGAATGTAAATTGGATCACACAGTGAATTTACAGTGTAGATAGTGGCTACCTACACTACTTTAGCCAAATATTCATCACCCAATAACTTTGAGTGAGGTCTTCTAAATCACCACATTTAATTGCTCAATTTGTATTGACCATTAGTATTCTATTATAAGGTTATCTCCTTTCATATGGATTCATCCCAACTCTAGGAAAAACCCTCCCGTTAACTTATATCTAATGACATGCTATAAGATCCAAAATATAACTCTATCTTATGCTACGCACCTAGAGCATTGCCAAACTATGCATAGTTCTGAAATTCTATGAATAGTATAAATAGTATACAAGCATAAAAACCCCTTTTACAGTATAATAACTATATACCTTTTAACCCAAAAGAAAGGTTTTCCAAAGCAAGAGATAAACAAATATCTTTTAAAAGACTTGCAAGCATCAAACACACTTAAAAAAGATAATCTTTTCAACATGACATCGTAATAAACAAACTTTTTAACATAATAATAAGGGGTAGAAATCAACATGCCTTTTTAAATCTCCAATTGAATAATCTTCCCTCCTAGCTTGATGGCTCAAGATCGCTTGCTTCTTCCACTACAAACAACCAAAATAGCTCTACTAGCTTCTCTCTAGATCTCTCAACAAAACAATATAAAATAACAAGTAACTATCTCTATCTTACAATTCTCAATTCACTCTCATAGAATTTGCAGTAGAATAACACAAAGAAAATTAGAATGATAAGTGTAACAATTGGTAGAATGGGCACCTCTATTTATACTAATGTGTGAGCAACTGAAGGTTATAGACAAGTATTTATGCCACCTTTCATCCTCATTCAATGACTCACTCACAAGTTTGCAACACATGACAATCCTCACCATGTAAATGGCTGAGTCGCCTTGATATTTGAGTTAACAAGCTCAAAACAAATTTCCTAATTTGAATTCCATTACAAAATGCCACCAAGTTTGCACTTGACCAAGTTTAAATATTTATTTGTAGGCTTATACAAATTCAAAGACTTCTTTTACATTCCAACCTCTAGAAAATATGGCGCCACCTCTTTACTTTTGGTGCCACCTTCATAGCGCGGCTTTGACAGAATCCACAAGTTTCTTAAACAACATTTGCTACATTCTAAAATGTCTACACAACAACACTAACTCATATGTGCTTTGTTTCATGCTTTGACTTGGTCTTTAAAAACTTTATGCACTGGCTTCTTTCCTCTAAAAGCTATGCCATATACTTTATGCACCATATGTTACCATATGTGCTTTGCTTCATAATATTAACAATAATAATCAGTACTATTTATGTGCTTGAGAATTATATCAATAGCTTTATTCATATATATTATATATAATATAGATATACACACATTTATCTATTGAAGTATATATATATATATATATATATACACACACACACATTCATTCCATAAGTTTATCAAATATATTTATATTATATAAATATAAAGAATAGTATTATGTATATATACCACACACATATATAATTCCATGTCAATATCTTTATAAATCACTCATACATGTAATTCCATCGATCAACATATATACATGAAATATATATATATATATATATACATATATATATATATATATATATATATATATATATATATATATATATATATATATATATATATATATATATATATATATATATATATATATATATATATATATGCCACTTAGTCCAATTGATATTCCAATGCATATGGGTAATCCGTCCATGAGCATGTGTAGGTACATCTACCTATGTAATACTTGTACATATTTACTCATGTATATATATATATATTCATTCTGTAAGTTTATCGAATATATTTTATTAACAAATATATTTATATTATACAAATATAAAGAATAGTATTATGTGTATATATATATATATATATATATGTTACAATATCATCATACACACACACATATATATACTACACACACACATATATAAAATTCCATGTCAATATCTTTATAAAAATCACATATAATTCCATCGATCAACATATATACATGAAATGTATATATATATATGTATGTCACTTAGTCCAATTGATATTCCCATGCATATGGGTAATCCGTCCATGAGCATATGTAGGTATGTCTACTTACGTAATACTCATGTACATATTTATTCACATGTATGAGTTTACCAAAGACACATACATATATACATATACATTAAATGCATATATCTTATCAATATACAAGTAAACACTTCAAGAAAGGATTTCAACACAACTTCAAGACTTCATCTCATCCTCATTCCAAATATTCATAAACAAGATCACAATTCAATATAAACATTCATAATCAAAACAGAAGATCACTTACCCATTACCCAAATCGACTTGACTTAACTAAGACCAACTAGGGTGTGAGTGTGTGAAAGCTCAATAAGACTGAATTTAAAGGTTACCAGACCAAGTTCTTCTCTTGAGTGATACTTCTCCTCTCTTCCAGAGGCTTGATCTTGTTCTTGCATTCAACTTAGTTCACCATACCAGTAGTTAGCTGAATCAATGAATCATATTCCTCACATACATGTCAAATTCACATTATATATTTTATATACTGAATAACAAAGCATTTAATTGAATCAAACATTTATTCAACATATTACCATCAAAATTTATAAATAAAACACATTCACATTTATTGAAGCAATTTACCAAACTAGGTAATAGTAATTAGATAATAACACACGAGGTGTAACATATTCCCCCTCATGTGAATCATCATCCCCAATGATTTTTAAGTATCAAATATGATCATAACATGAAGCACACATCATAAAACATCATAACACAAGATATCATTGTTTTCAAGAGTTTTCAAAATCTAGCAAGACTTGTGGAAGCTTTAGCTTTATTTCAAAATAGTCTTCCCATGTGGCAAAATCTTCTGCATACTGATCCCATTGGACCTTGCATTACAAAAATTCTCTATTACGCAAGTGGAGCTTATGTACTCTGAGCACCTTGAGAGGCTCAATCATTACCACTTATGAGTCCTACACCTGCAAAGCATTCCAAACATGATTATTGCCTGGTATATACTCCTCAAGATACGAGACATGAAAGACGTTATGCATCCTTGTAAGAGCTAGTGGCAAGGAAATCCTCTACACAGTAGGGTCGATTTCTTCAAGAACTTTAAAAGGTTCAACATAGCCCAAAGCTAGTTTGGATGACTTTCCAAACTTGATAGAACTCTTATGAGGCTTAACTCTCAACAATACCCTATCCCCAAATAAAAAATTCCTAGGTACACGTTTAGAATCAACATATTTTTTTTTCCCATTGTTAGCATTTTCTAACCTTTGCTTAATAATTCCACCTTGTTCCTCCATCTCCAATAAAATCTCTAGCCCAATTCTTATCCTATCTTCCATCTTATCCCAACTAATAGGAGTTTGACACTTCCTGACATATAATGCTTCAAATGGTGCCATCTTGATTGCATAATGACAAGAGTTATTTTATGCAAACTCTACTAAAGGCAGGTAATCCTCCCACTTGTATTGTTGATCTATACAATACATCTTTAGTAAGTCTTCTAATACTTGGTTCACCCTTTCTATTTTCCATCTGTTTCTAGATGATATGTCAAACTTATATTCAATTTCATTCCAAGTGTAGAAAAAAAGGTTTGCCAAAACCTAGATGTTACTCTAGCATCCCTATTAGAAATGATCTTTTCAAGAATCCCATGCAGCTTAAATATCTCTTGAATAAACTTTCATGCTATTATAGGAGCTCCATCAATCAAATTCATTGGTATGAAGTGAGCTACTTTTTCCAACTTATCAACCACTACCTTGTTCCTTGACATAGGGAGACCTTGCACAAAATCCATGCTAATTACTTGCCACTTACTTTTTGGAACTTCATGTGGATATAATAGGCCTACAGGATGATGATGCTCTGCCTTACCTCTTTGGAACTCTAACCAACTTTCTACAAATCTAGTTGCATCTCCTTTCGTATCCTTCCAAATACATCGGCTAACATCTTTGTTACACCTAAATGTCCTGAATAGGGTGCATTATGAACTTTCCATACCATGCTTCTTAATTCCTCAATATTAGGTACAATTTTTTTTCCTTAAATATTAATAATCCATTAGGTTCAAAGTGTTATCCCTCGTACCTTTGATCTTGTGGATCACTTGCGAGTGATTTCTTAACTTTCTCATAAAACTTGTCACCTTTAGATTTTTGTAATGCTTATTACTTGAAGTCAATTTGGATTGAAATCATAGTGGATATATGCCTCCTGTGACTTAAGGAATCAACAACCCGATTCTCTTTTTCATTGATATAACTGATATTGAAATCATAGTCAGATATCAACTCCAACCATCTCCTTTGTCATGCATTTAGATTGGGTTGGGTAAAAAAATACTTAAGACCATGGTGATCAGTCTTCAGCTCAAATGGTTTTCCCAATAGATAATGCCTCCACATTTGTAACACATGGACAACTGCTGCTAACTCTAAATCATGCAAATCATATTTTTGTTCATAGGGATTCAATTTCCTAGATTCATTTAAGCTGACTTACCTTTCTTGTATTAATACTCCATCCAATCCTTCTCCTGATGCATCTGTAATAACTACAAAGTTACCATCTAGATTTGGTACTTTTAGTATCAGTGTTGTGGTTAATCTTTCCTTACGTTGGTCAAATGCTACTTGAAACTTCTTAGACCACTCAAACTTAGTCCCCTTCCTTTGCAATGATGTGATGGGAAAAACTATCCTTAAAATTTTTACAACAAACTTATGGTAATACCCAGCCAAACCCATAAAACTTCTAACTTCTAGCACATTCTTGGGCACCGACCACTCCAACACTGCTTTTATCTTTGTTGGATCAATTGATATACCATCTTCTAAGATTACATGGCCCAAATAATGTACTTTATTTTGGAATAAGGTACACTTTTAGAGTTTTCTGTATAACTTTTTCTCTCTCAATCATTGGAGAACAATCTCTAGATGCTTGAGATGTTCTTCATTCTTGGAGTAAATTAAGATGTCATCCAAGAAGACCAACACAAACTTATCTAAATAGTCTTTAAATACATTTTTCATTAGGTTCATGAACACCATTGGTGCATTCATCATTCCAAATGGTAGAACTATGAACTCATAATGTTCGTATCTAGTTCTAAAAGAAATTTTGTAAATATCTTCATCCTTTATTCTTAGTTGGTGATATCTAAAATGTATATCAATCTTTGAAAATAATGTTGCTCCTCACATTTGATCAAAAATATCATCGATATGTGGGAATGGACACTTGTTCTTTATCGTTGCTTTATTAAGCAATCGATAATCAATACATAAGCACAATGTACCATCCTTTTTTACAAAGATCACTGGCACTCCCTAGGGTGAAACACTGGGTCTTATCAATCCTTCAAACAACAAATCTTCTAGTTGTTCCTTTAACTCCATTAATTTAGTTGTTGTCATCCTATAAGGTACTTTCAATATAGGTTCCGACCCTGGTACTATGTCGATAGAGAAATTAAATATCCTATTAGATGGTAACCTAGGTAATTATTTTGGAAATACATCCACAAAATTCTATAAAATAGGATATTTTTCCATATCTGTTGTTCCTGATTCCAATACTTCACCTTCTTCAACATCTTGGGAGTCTTGAGGTCCATAGTTTACTAAATCTTCTTGAGAATTGAATTCCTTACCTTCTTCAAGTTTTTCCATTTTTACCGCAAAGAGTTAACAACCTTTCTTCTTTTCCCTAGGCATCTGCACAATAGATATCTATTGTAACTTAACCTATCTTGGTGTTCCTTGTATTAACACCTAGCTACCTGGATCGTCTAAGAATTCAACTATTTTAGAATGAAAATCTACCTTGGCCCTATGTTTCCATAACCAATTCATCCCTAAGATGACATCATAAGAACCTAAGGGAGCTTCATATAAATTTACTTCTATTGGGAAACTTGGAAGTTCAACTCTTGCCTTGAATAGACATTGACTCACTTCAACTCTTGTCTAGTTTGCATATTCCACAACCCAGGACTTTTTCATGTAGCCAAATTTTGTATACATTTGACTTGCTATTCTAGGAGAAATGAAATTTTCTATTGCACCAATATCTACTAAAATTGAAATAGGAATCCCAGACAAAGTACCTAAAACTTCTACTGGAGTTATTTGGTACTCCACTTGTTGATTATCCATAGCAGCATGAATCCTTTGTTAGAACACAAATTTCTGAGGTGGAAGAGAATTACCATGTGGTTATACATTCCAGATGGTTTTCTTAGACAATTACTCGCATAGTGATCCCCACCACATGTAAAAAATCTCTTCACTAGTCCTCTCCTTTTCATAGGTCTTCCAAAATTACTTTCATTTCCACCAGCATTGCTTTTTTAGTTCTTAAATTTTTTGTTGTTTCCTCTTCACTCTTTCCTTGGTTCACTCCAATTATTTTGGGGTACCTTATCCCCTTGCTTTTGATAACTTTTCCCTTCACTAGGATTCCTTGGATTTTGATTGTTCTACAACCAAGCGAGCTTCTTTTTCTTCCTCTCTTGGTAGTTTGAGATAGAATTAAGCCTTTGTTCTTGTTTAATTTCCTTCTCATACACCAAATCCATGGTAGTTGGACCATGAGCATCTACCTCACCCACCAATTTGCACATTTAGTCCCATGATAAACTTTCTTATACAAAATTACTCGTCCTTTTGATACATAGGTACATACTTTAGAAGTTGAGTGAACTTCTCCCAATACTCATTCATTGAGGAGTCACCCTACCTCAAGTTTTGGAAGTCAATGAGCTTTTTCTCATAGAAGAGTTGGGATAACCATCATTTATGGAAAATATTTGCAAACTCATTCCATGCAAGACTTAAAAAACTAAGCCCTAGCTCCATTTTCTTACTCATCCACCAATTGGATGCTTCAACTCAACTAATTGAAATGCTCCCCATATGCTTTAGTGACCTTTGAGTAATTTATAGTTTCAAAATACTTCTCCATTTCTGCAATCCATGCTTCTGATGCATCTCCAGTAGTAGTTCCTTCAAATTTTGGTGGTGTGATCTTCCTCATGTCACATGATAACTCATTTGCAAAACACTTCCTTTTGGTCCCCTCAAAATATGATTGTGACCTATCACTCTCTTGATCATTAAATTTAGTATGATTATGGGAATCATCCCATTCTTCCTCATTGTTGGGAAATTCATCATTATTTGGGACTTCTTGATCCAATCTTTCCTTTCCCTTAACTTCTTGTTCAAGGTTTCCTATTCTTGTTCTAGTTTCATCCATGATAGGTAGAATATGGTCCAACTTAGCTTCAACATTCTTATTGACCTACTTCTTGAGTTTTCCCAAAGTTAGTTCTTGTCCTAACCATTTTTCCAAGAATAGTTATACCTGAAGGTTTCGTTTAAATTAGATCCATGAAGGTTTTCTCAATTAGATAACAATATTCCAAAAAGATCTAACATTCAAATAGGAAATTCTATTTAAAGAAATTATTCATAAATTTTTTCAAAACAAGATTTTTATTATAATCAAAAAGGATTTTCAATTTCCTTGAGTTTACATAGAATGACTATTTAGATAGTCTAAGGGAGTATATCCCTCTGATTCATTTTTTGATACATAACTTCGTGGGGTATAACCCTTAGATTTTTGCTCATTTCTATCTTCGAAAGGATAATACGATCCCTCAGATTTTTCCCCGAACACATAGTTTCAAGGTACATAACCTTTTGATTCGCCACTTGTGGCTATTAGAATGACTTTCACTAAGGGATGGACTCGAGGATCCCTAAATATAATGATTGGACTAACACTACATTCCTAGGGCATATACCTAGAAAGTGACAAAGAGTCTGACTTTGCAGGTGAGACAAGAGATAAGTAGTTGAAGTTGGCATCATCTTTCATCCTTCTCTTCTCTTGAATAATTTGCGAAAGAGCATGACTAAAAATCTCAATATCGCTTAGCCAAATGGCATTGTCATAATTAGTTGGACCCTCAATGTTATGAACAAGGGCTTCTCTTTCCTCCTTGGCCCGTAGGTATCACTCATTTCCGACTACTGAATTTCCTACAGTCATCTTAAGATGCACCATTATGGCACAAGAATTTCCAAACATTAGATTCACATAGTGTTGGATTGGAAAAATAGTGAGCACATAGGTTCTAAAGTTGAATCTGGTAGCTCTGATACCACATGTAACATGCCCATTGTTCTTCCTAGTAAATCAACTAAGTTTTACCCACATGTAATTGACTATGTGTCTAAAGTAAACCAATAATTTTTTTTCTTTTCTATTCAATAATAAATGCATCATTTGAAATATAACTTTATCCAAACTTTTCCATTGCATAATCAAATAATTATTCCAATAATATAAGTATGATTTAACTTTACATAAATGTATTCAAGATAAAATTTCATATTACAATTTCCATATAGATGGGCACATGATTACATACATTGCTTAAACAAGCTCACAAGAACTATAAATACAAATGGTCCAGAATGTCCTCCCAAATCTTGGCTGCCTACTGCATGAGGATAAGCATCATTCAAGCGCTTTTCCGCCAACCATGGACTAGTTGTAGTCCCCCTCACATCTACCAAACTAGTATATGGCCCTACCCGTCAACGAAGAGATTGGTTTGGTAACCTCATCCTTCAAATAGCCTTTTCTAAGCATAGTGATGTGTCCTACAAATCTAGAGCTACCATAATGTCTACTACCTCATATATGATTTTCCCAGCCTAGAATGTAAATTGGATCACATAGTGAACTGATAATGTAGACAATGGCTACCTACACTACTTTGGCCAAAGATTCATCACCTAGTAACTTTGAGTGAGGTCTTCTAAATCACCACATTTAATTGCTATCTAATGACATGCTATACGATCCACAATATAACTCTATCTTATGCTTCACACATAGAGCATTTCCAAACTATGTATAGTTCTGACATTCTACAAATAGTATAAATAGTATACAAATGTATAAACCCCTTCCATAGTATAATTACTATATACTTTTTAACCCAAAAGAAAGGTTTCCCAAAGAAAGAGATAAACAAAGATATTTCAAAAGACTTGCAAGAATGAAACACACTTAAAAGTCAATCTTTTCAACATGAAATTGTAATAAACAAAATCTTGAACATAATAATAAGGGAGTAGAAATCAACATACCTTTTTAAAGCTCCAACTAAATAATCTTCCCTCCTAGCTTGATGGCTCAAGATCGCTTTCTTCTTCCACTACGAAAAACTAAAATACCTCTACTAGCTTCTCTCTAGATCTCTCAACAAAACAATATAAAATAACAAGCAACTCTCTCTATCTCACAATTCTCAATTCTCTCATAGAATTTACAGTAGAATAACAAAAAGAAAACCAGAATGGTAAGTGTAATAATTGGTAGAATGGGAACCTCTATTTATAATAATTTGTGAGAAACCGAAGGCTACAAACAAGTAAGCATTTCTACCACCTTTCATCCTCATAAAACGACTCACTCACATGTTTGTAACACTTGACAGTCCTTACCATGTAAATGGCTGAGTTGACTTGATATTTTGGACAACAAGCTCAAAAAATGTTTCCTAATTCAAATTCCATTACAAAATGTTGCCAAGTTTGCACTTGACTGAGTCTAAATACTTATTTGCAAGATTATACAAATTCAAAGACTTCTTTTACATTCCAACATCTAGCAAATATGGTGCCACCTCTTTACTTTTGGTGCCACATTCATAGTGTGACTTTGACATAATCCACAAGTTTCTTAAACAACATTTACTTCATTCCAAAATGTTTACACAACAACACTAACTCATACGTGCTTTGTTTCATGCTTTGACTTGTTCTTTACAAACTTTATGTGCTGGATTCTTTCCTCTAAAAGTTGCACGCCATATACTTTATGCACCATATGTTTTTGATTTAGGTAAAAGCAGGTTTTTAAGGGACCCAAAACCCTTTACAACCAAAAAAAAAAGTTGCAAAAAGACTTGCAGCCAGCCAAAAGCCAACCCCCAAACAAGACCTATCAAGATTTACATTTAGAACTACTCTTGTGGGAATGAAGAGTCATGTCAAAAGAAGGCCTAGAGAATTTAGCTTTCTTGCCCTTAACAATAATCCAACCTTCCTCCACTTGCGCTACCTTATCAAGCCAAGTTAGCTCACAATTTTTTTGAAGATGAATGCCTACAGCCACTATCTCGGAGATATAATCATTATTCCTTCGTGCAGGAAAAGACTTATTAGAAAATCCACCCAAAATGATAGCCAGAGTGCTATCACCAGAAATGGCAACCTAAGACCCAATCTCATGCTCTTTGGGGGTTTCAACATGATAATCTTGTACAACATCAACAGCCCCACCATTTGAGACATCCGAAGGGGATACCTCAAGACCCTATGATTATGACGCAACCACCTTAGAAAAACTCCTGTGTTGTTCAGATTTCTTCTCAACCGTATAATGCTATTGAGAGGCACCTTTCCACCATGTAGCCGTCATAGCTTTTTTTCTAAAATTTTCATTGTGTAGCAACATGATCTATTTTAAAAAATATTCTATAATGGAAGGGAATCCCCTCATAGTCCAAAGATTGGACCCAAGACCCCTTAGAAGATTTAAGTAAAATATTAGTAGGCAACCCTTTTGAAACATCCATTTCAACTAGTATGCGAGCAAAGGTGGAATGAAAATGTCAGAGGATTCATCATCCACCAACAAAAAATCACCAAGGGATTCACCTACTTCCTCTAGAAGAGGGTCAGTCCATAAATGAAGGGGAAGATTAGGCAGCCGAACCCAAATTGGGATCTTATTGAAAGTTTCAGAAGCAGGGTTGAAATAAGAATGCCAAGGCTTAATCATCAACAAATATTTGTCCTCCCAACTAACAAAATTGTCACATAAAATTATATTTCTATCCTGAGCATTGCCAAACTTGGCAATAAAAAATCCCTTAGCCATGGGGAAAATATGAACTTTACTATAAATTAGAGGCTCCCATTCATTAGAGATCCAAGAATGCAATTGTGGAAGGCTAGCCCAAAAAACCCTAAACCGACAAATCACCCCACGAATGGAGAGCTCAAAAAAATTCTCATCTATTCCCTCTACCATCTCAGCTTTTAGATTCACTAAGATGGCATTGGAAACATGGATAAACCCGCTGATTGACAGCCTCCCATGCCAGAATCTCTCAACCAACGCCTTTGCCTTAGCCACAAGACCACTGCCCTTAATGTACCTCTTGCCAGACCTCGTCATTTATGCGCCATATATTACCATATGTGCTTTGCTTCATAATATTAACTGTATACACCTTAAAATGGTCACATCATATTGTCTGGTAATTAATTAAATATTTTTAATATTTAATTAAAATCTTCGAATTCTATCTGCATATAAATAAATTTAAATAATTTATTTATATTTCTTCATTCTTTCATTTTGATTAAATAAATAAGTTTATTTAATCATCTTTTCGTATTCATTTCTTAATTAATTAAATAAACATTACGATTTATTTATATTAATTATCAATAATCTTCGTTTGAATATCTTATTCAAATAAAGATTAAAATATTATTCTTCTTCTAAATATCATTTACAATTAAATATTCCAAAATATTTAATTATTTCCTCTAATCCAATTTAGATATTCATTCTTAAAATCATTTCAAAATTCCTCTAATTCGATTCAAAAATCTATTCATAATTAAATATTTCCAAAAATATTTAATTAAATCTTTTAAATATTTCAAAATCTTCTAAAGTCACATCATAATTAAATATTACAAAATATTTAATTAATTCTTCCATAGTTTTCAAAAATAAAAAATCAAATGCAATAAATGCAATAAATTTATTTTAATTTATTTAATTTGGGATTTATCTTCAACTCCCGGGAAGCAAACGGTTGAAACAGAAAATTAAATTTCTTTGTTTCTGTGCAGGTTTGTTCCCGTGGGTTGAAAACATGAATCCATCCTTCTCTCCAACCTCTCAACCTCCCCCATTTTCTTCTCAATCTCTCCATCTCTCACCATTCAAACTTACCAGACAATCTTACAGCCGTAGATTCTTGCCAGCCGGGATGGAGCCTGCAAAAATCTATAAATACAGCTGCTGGGAGCTCCAAATGATATAGAAGTTTAAGCAAGTAAACTATAGGCAAATCTCATAGCATCCATAGCATTCATAGAGTACTTTCATAGCATAGATAGCATAGAATCATAGCAACAACAATAGAATCATGATATCTCTTATTCACAGCCCTTGTGCATAATCACAGCCCCTGTCCATATCCGTATCATCAGTCTCATCCTCATCAGCATATAGAATAGTAAAGCATTCTCATTTGCATACTCGTTCTACAAGTTGCCATTTGAAGGAAGCCTAGCTTACATAATCTAAGAGCAATAGCTTCAAAAGAATCACTGTAGATAGAGAAAATGGGACGGCTCTGAAGAATACTGGTTTGCTTAATTTTAGTTAGTTTTCTTTAGATTAATGTTTCATTTGGTGTTTTTGTTTTCAATTAGATTAACATAGATAAGCATAACACATTTTTTGGCGCCCACCGTGGGGCTCTTGCCCCCTTTTTTAACATCTTTTTGCAGCTTCTTTTGACAGATTACAGGAAAAAAACAGCGGAATAGCGCAAACAACACGTTTCGGGAAGGTCACCTCCAGATTAGCGCATTTAAAGACTGTTGCAGTGCCCTTAACTTTTTTTGCAGCGCCCTTAAATGTTTTTGCAGCGCCCTTAACTGTTTTTGCAGCGCCCTTAATTGTTTTTGCAGTGCTCTTAACTGTTTTTGCAGCACCCTTAACTGTTTTGGCAGCGCCTTTAACTTTTTTTGCAGCGCCTATAATGTCTGTTGCAGCGCAACTTTTAAAAGGCAGCTTTGTAATTTGTAATTGTAAAATAATCTGACTGATTCTGACGCAGCCGCAGATAGTTAATCATTTCTAAGCATAAAAAGAACCAATCCTAGGGTATTCATTTTTAAAGCATAAAAAGAACCAATCCTAGGGTAGTCATTTAAGCATAAAATTAACCAATCCTAGGGTAGTCATCTAAGGTAAAACGAAGCAATCCTAGGATAGACACTTTATCTTTCAATTTGGGCTTAAAATGAATTTTCTGTTTATGTGAAGCAACATCTTCACTTAGTTTAGAAAATTTTCATTTGGTGCTTAACAATTGAACCTTTGTTTGCTTTGTCTTCGGTGATAGGCCTATGCTCTCCCCTTAACTGGGTGATCAAAATGCCAAACTCACTTTTTTCTTTTTATGCATTTTACAGCTTTGTTAAAACCTTGTAGAGAGCCTGCTCTTGTGGGAAAAAGTACTCACCCAAGAGGAACGACTCAAGTGGGTTCAAGCCAAAGCCAGGCTATTCCACCCCTCTAAAATTTAAAGCAAAATTGGGGAAACCCTCTTTTGACGGTAGTGTGCATTGATAACCATCCCCAAAGCCTTTGTTCTAAAGGTAGGGAGGTCTCTCGAGGGAGTCTATCATTTGCCGCACCGAACGGAAACCCTTACTACGAACCTAGTGTAGTAACTAACCGAGTCAGTTTCGAACATTGTTTCAATCACAGTGTAGGGGAGGGAAGAATCTACCCCCAAGATACTCACCATATAACTGCAAGGATTGTTTGCTCAGGGGATCCGGTATCCACTTCCGTCACTCTGAGTACGCACCTGGAAAAGACAAAAACACGGGCGCCCTTTCGGGGGTGACATGGCTGTGTGAGTCGACGCAGTTCTAAGATGTGGGCTGTTGATTGCTATGATGACCTACTTGAGAACTAAGAGTGAGTCTGTTTGAAGTGCTTGTCATGTGTAAAACCCGTTAAAACACTTTTTGAAAAACATTTTGGTTATACACTTGATGTTTAGCATAGGACTTAAAACAACTGTTTTAAATTTGTTTGATGTGTTTTCACTACATTAATTTAGATAAAGATCATCCAAAACACTCATTATCATATTGATCAATCTCATGTTACGAGATTGGAAATCCACAAAATTTGTAAAGAAATCCGTTTCCAAAAGGATTAAGAAGCCAAAGAAACCCCTCAACCACAAGAAATTATTGAAGAAGCAACGATTCCTATATCAAAGTCGAAAAGTTTTACTCAAATATAGAACTTTTCTTCATAGGTATCATGATTGTGTTAGAGGTCTTTCAGATGATTATGCCATAGAGCCCTTGTATTCACAAGCTTATTTTCAAAGAAGAGCCCTTTCTCAAAGGCATAATCATAGTCAACGCATCCGTTTCAGTTATATTCCCCAACCAGCAATCGAATATTCTACTCGTCCAAATCAAATCTTACAATAGAGAACTTATAATACATTAGGCATCTATCATAAAATCCATCCTTTTACAAAGTCATGATCAAAATTTCATAAAGTGCAAAACCATCCTTTTCTAGATCTTTTGCTTATATTCCCGCTAACAGGATTTTCATCCTTTCACTTAGGGAACAACACAAGCTACAAGATTAGAAATTTTGTGTAAGTCATAGAATCTTCATTCTATCTTGACTTTCATATATATCACATAAATTGCACTATTTCACTCTTTTGATCAAAAGTGAGTAAAATTTGGACACAAATCTATGCCTGTCTTCACGAGATCTCAAAAACAAATGGAAAAAGACGAGGGAGAAACCACAACCAGTAAAATGGGTGACCGAAATGAAAAAGAAGAGGAAACATTTAATCTTGATGAGTTAACAGAAGAAAAGCTTCAAGAAGCAGAACAAGATCCTCAATTCCATACTCTTATGGAAAGAATTCTAGAACGTAACAAAGAAAAATATTTTCTTTCATTAGCTAATCAAGGAGCTAAGTTGCCTCACACCTTTGACATAGAAGGGATTAAACAAAATCCTGAAACTCCTCCTAATGACTTTAGTGCTCTTAACCAACAGATAAAAGAATTACAAGGGCAAATAAAGGAAATGCAAGGAGGTACAACAAAGAAATATGTTTTGGAAGACATATCTCCTTATCCATTTGATAGGAGTCTTCAAATGATCCCATTTCCAAAACATTGCGAAATTCCTAAGTATGATAGGTATAATGGAAAAACTGATCCCATTGACCATGTTAGGGATTTTCGAAACATGAGTCTTGAATTCGCCTATGACGATACTTACTTGATGCGATTATTTCCACGAAGTCTAGGTGTACAATCCATGGAGTGGCTTTCAAAAATCACTCCACCTATCAAAACTTTTGAGGAGTTGATAAATCAGTTTATCTCACAATACTCCTACAACATTCAACACCAAATAACAATGCTTGATCTTTGTAAAGTGAAACAAAAAGTAGGAGAACCCTTTACTACATTTTTACAAAGGTGGAGAAGGTTATTTGCACGATATTCTCGTCCTATTCCTGAAAAGGAAAAGATGGATATCTTTATCAATAGCCTTGATCCAGAATTAAGCTATAGGCTTAACCTTCATTGTCCTCATAACTTTGAAAAATTGATTGAAAACGCAATCACCATTGAAGGGGCCTTGGTTAAAAGGGGAGTGATAAAACTTGATAATCCAAGTACATCAAATCAAAACAACAACGATAAAACAAGGTTTTGGAATAGAAACAAAAATGTTGTTAATGATGGTATAGTGGATGCAAATAATTTACGAACAAGACCATCTGTTTTCAATCTATCAAGTGCTCCACGAAACAATCCACAAGGAAATACAATTCAACAAGGAAACAACAATCAACAAGGACAAATTTCCAAGCAAGAGAACATGACCAATCAAAATACCAATCAAAATCGTGGTAATTTCAATAATAATCTTGGCAATACTCAAACATCAAATCCGTCTAGACCTTCGTTCTTTTCAAATCGACGGACTTTTACTGCTTTGGGTCAAACTCTTGAGTCTGCTCTCAAGGAGCTTCTTGATAATAAGGTTATCACCTTACCACCACAAAGAGATTATGAGCCACGAGTTAAACCACCATCATGGAATGACTCGTATTATTGCAATTATCATCGATGTAAAGGTCATAGAACAAACAATTGTCAAGCTTTGAAAAATCTAGTACAAGATTTAATTGAAAATGGTACCATTAAAATTGAGGGACATCATACCAATGATGATCATCAAGCATTCAAAGATCCTTTGCCAAACTACCAAAAGGGGGAAACATCGGATACCAAAGCCAAAAGTATACATAATATTGAAGACAATATAATCCGTCACATTCACACAGATGATAATCGGATTAATGTTATCAAAATCAAAGGAAAACAAGAATATCAACAGGTTAATGTAAAAACAAGAGGTCAAGCAAAGGTTGTTTTAAAAGGAAGTTCATCTAAAACAACTATTTCTTCTCCAACTCAGTATAATCTGGTTGATCAATTGAGAAAAACATCAGCTCAAATTTCCATTCTTGAACTTCTCAAAATATCTCCCATACACAAGAATATTTTAGAAGAAGCTCTTGTAAACACAACTGTTGATATTGATCTAGATGCAAACAAATTTCAAGCCATGGTGGGACATTTATCTTCTCCCACTTGTCTTTCATTTTCCGATAAAGATGATGCCTCTATGACACATCCACATAATTCCTCACTCTATCTTGAAGTCATGATCCATAAACATCGAATTAGACGTGTCTTAATAGATGGAGGAGCCGGTTTGAATATTTGTACCTTAAAATTAATAAATGCCTTAGGAATTTCAGAAAATGAAATTGATCCACGAAGGAAGATAACCATCAAGGCATATGATGATGAAGAAAGAGCTTCTAAAGGATTAATATTACTACCTATCAGAGTGGGACCTGTTGTGAAGAATACCTTTTGTCAGGTTCTAGATCGAGATCTGTCTTATAATATACTTTTGGGTCGTCCGTGGATTCATGATATGCAAGCAGTACCATCAACATACCATCAATGTATCAAGTTTCCATATGATGGACAAGAAATAACTATACAAGCTGATTACAATAGTACCCAAACTTGTTCAAATCTTAGAGTAACTCAAGATGTCTTTGTGCCACATAATAGAGAAGCTCTTGTCGTTTCTTCTTCCAATTTACAAGTTCAATTGCAAGAATTAACAAAGAATCTTGATACTAAGCTGAAGTTTAAAGACAAAGGGGTAGGTGAATATTCACTATCTCTTTCTACTTTACCTCCTTCTCCAAGATCACATGGTTTACCAACTTTATCAAATCAAAAGATTGCAACTGCTTCTACATCTCAAGCTTCGGTGCCAATCACAAAGTTTGATGGAAAATTCATTAGAGCAAATACCACTGAAGAAGAAGCTGAAGATAGGGATATCCTAAATTGGCTTTACAAAGATGAAGATGAATCTCTCTTGCACATTAAGTTGCCTAAAGAACAATATGGTAAGGGGTATGCTATCATGCAAAAGATGGGTTATGAAGGGAATGGTCCTATAGGAAAATGAAGAGAAGGAATTATGGAACCAATTCAACCTATTTCAAAGCATTCAAGTGATAAAACAGGACTTGGATATGGTAAAGATAAAGAAGAACCTACTTCACAGCAGACATCATTAATTCATGAAGGAGGATCCGTATCAGATAAATCTCATGAATCAGTTTTCCAATTGCAAAATAGTTCAGATACTGATTCTAATGAATATGAATGGGACACCATTTATAATGATGAATTTTGGAGGGATAAACAAGTTGATACTATACATAAATTTGCACCTATTCTTATACAAGGAGAAGGCTCAAGGCCTCCACTCGATTATGTTTTACAAAGCGATCATGACTCAAGTGAGGAAGAATCAGATTCTAACGAGATTGATAATCAACAGGAAAATACCATCATAGACCTTGTCTACCATGAGGATGATAACCATATCATGACTTTGACAATTCAAGACCTTACCCAACCTAATGATCCTATGCCCTTAGTTTATCCAGAACTTATAGATTGGGACATTGACACACCTATCCATATTCCTACATTCAGTAATGATGAAGACATTATAACTTTCCTTTGTTCCTCAAATGAAGAAAACAATTGTTTCATTCAAGAATCTTATACTCATGATTTTGACAAGGAGAGTGTCAAGTCTCTTAGCTACAAAATAAATGAAATAAAAGATGGATCTATTGGTGAAAACTAAAAAATGGCAGTGATAGATCAAAACAAGAGAAAAATAAAGAGCGAATCTGACAGTGAAAAGCTTTCTGAGGCACTGAAGGATGAGAAACTTGACACTCTTCCTAAGTATTATCATGAAAGATCTTCTATTTTGATTGAACCAACAGAATCAATCAACATAAGTACAGCAGAGCAGCCAAAAGTTTTGCAAATTGCAGCATCATTAATAGTTGAAGAAGTCCAGAAATTTATGCAATTCTTGAAGGATAATCAAATTAACTTTGCTTGGTCATATGCTGATATGCCAGGGTTAGATCCTAATCTGATAATGCATCACTTATCTATTAAATCAGGAGTAAAACCTATAAAGCAAAAGCTCAGAAAGATGCATCCACATGTTGCATTATTGGTCAAAGAAGAATTAAAGAAACTTTTGGATGTTGGATTCATTCGAACTATTGACTATGCAGAATGGATTTCAAACATTGTACCTGTTTCAAAGCAAGATGGAAGGATCAGAGTTTGTACAGATTTCGGGGATTTAAATAAAGCATGCCCTAAAGATGATTTTGCTTTTGCCTAACATAGACATGATTGTTGACTTAACTGCTGGCCATGCAATGTATTCATTAATGGATGGATTTTTAGGATACAACCAGATAAAAATTGCACCAGAAGATCAAGATAAAATAGCGTTCACATGTCTTTGGGGTACCTATTGCTGGAATGTAATGCCATTTGGGTTAAAGAACGCTGGAGCTACTTATCAAAGAGCAATGACAACTATTTTTCATGATATGATGCATACATTCATGGAAGATTATGTTGATGATTTACTTGCCAAATCTCATACAAGAGATGAACACCTGGAAATTTTGTCAAAAATATTTATCAGAATGGAGAAGTTCAATGTTTGACTAAATCCAAAGAAATGTGTCTTCGGTGTTACATCTGGAAAACTCGTAGGGTACATTGTTTCAGAAAAGGGTATAGAAGTTGATCTAGAAAAAGGTACAAGCTATAATGGACATGCCTCCACCACGAAATATCAGTCAATTAAGATCCTTGCAAGGAAGATTACATTCTATCAGAAGGTTTATAGCTCAACTGGCAGACAAAAGCTTGCCATTCACACATTTATTGCATAAAAATGTTCCATTTAAATGGGATGACAAATGTGAAGCAGCATTCAATCAGATCAAGTAATATCTTACGTATCCACCAGTTTTAATTCCACCTATTCCAGGAGAGCCACTCATACTCTATATTTCAGCAACAAAAGTATCTTTGGGCGCATTGCTAGCACAAGAAGACTCTACAGGTAAAGAAAGGGTTATATATTATATCAGCAGAACCTTAACAAGACATGAGTTAAACTACAGTTTCATTGAAAAAGCTTGTCTTGCAGTAGTGTTTGCTTCTCAAAAGTGGCGACATTATATGTTGGCTCATACAGTTAAGCTAATAACAAAGATTGATCCATTGAAATACCTATTAAGCAGAGCTACTTTAACAGGAAGACTTGCAAAATGGGTAATGATCTTAAGTGAGTTTGACATTCACTATGTAGATTGAAAAGATATTAAAGGACAGGTCATTGCAGATCAGTTAGTTGAAGCTCCTTTACAAGAAGACAATCCAATGCATATTGAGTTTCCTGATGCAGATGTCTTTACAGCAACAATTCAGAGACCATGGGCATTGTACTTTGATGGATCTTATACACAATATGGCTCGGGGGTAGGGATTCTTTTTGTTACACCTGAAGGACATACCATCTCACGATCATATCGATTGATGTTTCCTTGCACAAATAACATAGTAGAATATGAGGCATTACTCATAGGATTGAAGATAGCTTTGGAATGGCAAATTACAGAGCTGGAAGTTTATGGTGATTCACAACTTGTCATTAATCAAATTAATGATGATTATCAAACTAAAGATGATAAGTTGCTACCATACAAAAACCTAGTGGATGATTATAAGAAATATTTTGTGTCAATTAAGTTTTCACAAATATCAAGGATTGATAATAAAGCTGCAGATGCAATGGCTACCATTGCTTCCTTATTACAAATATCAGAAGATCAAAACAAGTATGAATTCTTGGTGGAACAATTGTTTTCTCCCACATATGATAATCCTGAAACCCAAGTTATATGTCATTTGACCGGTTCAGATTCACCCTTATATGGAAAAACTTATACCTATTTGAAAGATAACATCTTGCCTTCAGATTTATCCCGCAACCAAAAATGGAATTTCATTCGCCAATCATCCCGTTATACCTTAATTGCCAATATCCTTTATAGACGTGGTTTTGATGGTACACTCCTTAGATGTCTTGAACGCGATGAATCTGAAAAAGCCTTACAAGAGGTTCACGGTGGTATTTGTGGAACTCATTCGAGTGGTTTGACCTTAGCGAAGAAACTTGTCAGAATGGGATACTATTGGCCTACCATGGAGCAAGATTCTTTTACTTTTGTTAAGAAGTGTTCTAAATGTCAGATCCATGGGAATCTTATTCATGCACCTGCACAAGAACTGCAACCTTTCATTTTGACATGGCCTTTTTCTCAGTGGGGATTAGATCTTGTTGGTAAAATACATCCTTCATCGTCAAATGGTCATAAATTTATCATTACAGCTACTGAGTATTTTACAAAATGGATTGAAGCTGTTCCTCTAACAACAGTGACTGGTAAACAATATCTTCATTTATCCTGAATTACATTATTTGTAGATATGGAATTCCTAATTCTATTGTTACGGATAATGGAAGACCTTTTAAGAATCAGGATGTTGATGAACTTTGTGAAAGATTTCACATCCAACACAGGTTCTCTACACCTTATTATCCATAGGGTAATGGTCAAGCAGAAGCTTCTAACAAAACCATCTTGAAGATATTGAAGAAGACAGTAAATGATGCTGGACGTGATTGGCATGTTCAACTCAACCCAGCTTTGTGGGCATACAGAACCAGTGTTCGCACACCAACAGGAGCTACACCATATGCTTTAGTCTATGGAGCAGAAGCAATTTTACCATTAGAAGTTGAAATACCTTCGCTTAGGGTTTCACTTAAGGGATTGATAAGTGATGAAGACTACAGGGTTTCTCGTCTCCAAGAGCTTGAACTGTTAGATGAAAGACGCCAACATGCAGCTGATCACTTGAAAGGTTATCAACAAGTCATGTCTCGTAGTTATAACCACAGAGTTAAACCACGGGCATTTCAAGTGGGTGACTTAGTTTTGAGAGAAAATCCACGTAATCAGCAAGACAGAGAAAAGAAAGGCAAATTTGAACCTAATTGGCTTGGTCCATTTGTTATCGTAGCAGCATATGGTTCTGGAGCATATCAGTTATCCACATCAGAGGGGGACCTGTTTGAAGAGCCAATCAATAGTATTCATCTCAAGAAGTTCTATGTCTAAAAAGTCCTGAAAAAATCAAAAAAATCAAAAAAGTCCTAAAAAAAAAATCATAAAAATAAAAAAATAAAAAATAAAATAATAAAAAAATAAAAATTAGAAAAGTTATGAAAAAGTGCAATAAAAAAAAGTAGTGAAAACTTGGCAAACAAGCGCTACTTGTGATTAAAATGGGTTCCTCCATTTATTAATTTATGTCTTTCGGTATCATCCATCCATTTCCATCTTTTATCTGTATATATCTTTCATTATCCATATCATGTAGTGGAATCTTTAGGTTTCATCATGGCTTGATGAAATTT
This sequence comes from Sequoia sempervirens, assembly GCA_007258455.2. Taxonomy (NCBI): domain Eukaryota; kingdom Viridiplantae; phylum Streptophyta; class Pinopsida; order Cupressales; family Cupressaceae; genus Sequoia; species Sequoia sempervirens. The sequence continues at coordinate 78,785 of VDFB02107981.1, read as the reverse complement.
GTACATATCTTTTATCTTTAGGTTGTGTTTACATTGGGGGCAAAATGCAGAAACATACAAGAGAGGGGCAAAGAGCTTTCAGAATATTCCAAAACAGACAAATAATAGTTTGACAAAACAAAACAGACATTGTCGTATCAAATCAATTACAAACATATTCATGCCAATGAAAATTGAAACAACATGATCCAAACAACTATCGAAGTGAAAATATCAATAATGATAACTAAAACTTGGATGACCTTAATCTGAATAAATGTTTGAAATATTTTAAGCAAGAATGGAATGGTTGTTTGATCTTTTATCATATCTCTGGAGCAATTCGATGATGTACTGAACTAGAAAAGCAAGGAAGGAGTATGATTTTTCTTTTTCTGCTGTTTGCGAGGAAATCATTAGTACTATGCAAATTGGTCGCGAGACATGCTCTACTATGTATCATGGATGACATTTCAGAATTTGCATGGGAAATGGGTTAACTCTTGTCTGTTTATGCAAGTAATACTCAGGTCATCTCGGTTCAATTATACCTAGATGCTTGTATTTAACTTGCTATATTAAAAATCATGAAAGCAATACTCAGGTCATCACTGGTGCTAACATACCCTTTGATACTTGTATTAACTTTCAACATTTCAAAGCTCTATGATGATACAAAAAGCATGTATAAGCTCTCCAAATGGCAATATTGTATGAATGTCCTGCATGGTTAGTATAGATTGCATTCATGTTAGAATCTGCATTTTGCATTTATAGATTTCTAAAAAGCTGGCAAAGAATCAAATGTTTATATCTTTTCAAATACATGACTGAGTATATTTTGACATTCACAAAAACATCATTTCATACATTTTACATATTTGCATTAGAAAATTATAAAAAACATACATTACATACATCATATACATCATACATCCATTCATCAAATAAATTTCATCTCATACAATCATGTATATAAATATCTTAAATCATGAAACCATCATATAGTACACATCATATGGATACACATCATATATCATGTAAAATCATTGCTGCATTTCATATATCTCAAAAATGAATGTCAAAATGTACAAGGATGTCAAACTACAAGAGATATAATATCATCAAAAATGTGATCATCTCACAGTGTATACAAAGTGTCTCAATACAATATCATAAAAGAATCATATACAATGCACTAGGCAGAGCTATCCTGTGATGGAGCTGGCCTAGGACCTGTACCACCTGCCCTTGATGGACCTGTATCACCTGCCCCTGATGGACCTGCTCCGCCTGTCCTTGGTGGCCCTCTAGGAGGTAATGGATGTGTCACACCCCTGCTAGTAGTACGAGAGTGACCATGAGTAGATCGTGACTGAGTGTAGCTCTCTCTCTGCTCAGGTGGAACTGAATCATGATATCTAGTCCGATAGAACTCTGCCTCTCGTGTGGCTCTGGTAACCTCTCTCATCATGTCACCTGGCAAAGTGCTACCTGCAACTCTCTGTAGGCTATCTGCTAAGGCAATGGCCTGCTCACCCCGCTGTCTAGCTGCATCTCTCTCAGCGGTAATCGAAGTCACCTGACCCTGCAATTGTGAAATCAAGGCCTGTGCCTGTGATAGCTGAGCCTGCAAGCTCTGTACGGTACTCTACAGAGATGATATCTGACCTGCTACTATCGGATCTACGGAAGGGGATGGGTCAGTATGCCTCATCCGTGGTCCACCTCTGCCTCCTCTACCTCCTCTGCCACCTCTCCTACCGCCTCTCCTGCCACCTCTATCTCCACCCCTATCATCACCACCATCATTTCCATCTGAGTCATCATCTCCACTACTCTCCTCATCATCACTATCCTCTGAATCATCATCTCCTGACTCTGAGTCCCTCTGTCGACGTCTCTGTGCAATAATAGGAGCAATGGCCTCATCAGGATCAAACATACGTGGTGGTGGATGCTCTAAGACATACTGTACATACTCTGGTGTCGCCCCTGCATCAAGAACATCCACCCGGTAATCCCACATCTGTGCTCCTAAACTGGTGAACTCTGCCACCGCTGCCTCATAAGAGATCCATGGGCCCCACACTGCAAGCTCTGGCTGTTGCCGCGCATAAATAGCTGAACCAACGGTCATACCCTGAATCCGACCAAACTGTCGCAATACACGTCCAACAAGAAATCTCTCCAGGATCCATGTAGTCCGTCCAATCAAAAATTTGGAAGTGCATACAAAAGGCATCTCCCTCGCATCCTCTGGCCATGGCTCACAATCCAAATATGGCCTCCAGCATACTGTGTCCAAACTATCTAAAAGCCGCTGCCAATACACTAGTTTGCCCAGTCTAGGCTGAGCAATAATATGTGCATATCTCCATCTGTATGCTCGACCAGCTGGTCGATGTCCTCGGGTCAATGGACGTAAAACTGCAAAATGCTCCCATGCCCATATCTGTAGTAATGAGCATCCAACAGCAAAACTCCGGCCTCTACCATATACGATATGATGTAGCTCATCATATAGGTGGGCTAGCATACATGTACCCCATGCATACCGTGTCCCCTGCATCACCATACTCTCCAAAATATGACCCCATCCAATCGCAAACCCCTTCGACCTATGGTCGGGGCACAACACACCTCCAATGAATCCTGCAAGTACAGCTAGTAGCGGTGGATAGGTATCTGTGATCTCACCCCATGGGATGAAGTATCCGGCTATCTGATCATCTCTGAATATCCGTCTCAAAGAAACAGTACCCCCAACCTCTCGTCTGTCAAAAACAACTATCTCTCCCATCACTGGGATCCGTAGGATGCGATATACGTGCTCGGGGGTCACTGTAATCTCGCCTGTCGGTAAATGAAAGGTGTTGGTGTCGCTATGCCACCGCTCTGCAAGTGCTGTCAATAGAGCCCTGTTGAGGCGAACCTCGGGCATATCAAGTAATGAAGTCAAGCCGCAAGCATCAATCACATCTCTATCTGATTGTAACAAATGTGGAATCAATGACCATGTGCTTGGAAAAGTCTCTCGTAACTGCAAGACACCTAGTCTCTCCTGTTCACATACATCATCAAAACAATATCAATATCAAATCATCCTAACATATCAATCCAAAATTGAATATCAAACTATTTGTTTTTCATTATCATTATGAAATGCGAATAATATCAAAATCATGTTTGTTTTTAACAACCTTAGAAGCAAACGAATCAATCAAACTATTTGTTTTTCATCATGGAACGCAAATAATCAACATCAAGTTTCTTTCTAACAACTTTAGGAGAAAATTTATTCATCCTATTTGTTTTTAACAACTTTAAAAGTAAATTTATCAGCTACTATTTGTTCTCCAACAACTTGGGAAACAAATTTATCATTTGGAACAACATATAATCAAAAGCGCTATAGAACTAATTGTGGGCACTACAAAATTCCTTATCAGCGCTAAAGAACTTTTTGCGCTACAGAATCAATCAATAGCGCTACAAAATCTATTATATGCGCTATGAAATATTTTGCGCTACAAAACATATCAATAGCGCTGCAATAAGTCTCAAGTGCGCTAAAAAATCATATGCGCTACGAAAATGATCATGTGCGCTACGAAATCTATCACGGGCGCTAAGAAATCAATTGCGCTATGAAAAATGTTAAATGCGCTACGATACACCTTACGGGCGCTACAATATCAAATGCGCTACGAAAATTATTGTATGCGCATTTAAAACGCGTTTAAACTCGATGAGAGAGAAACATTAAAATCGTATGAAACAAATTTTTGAGATTGTGGATTTTATATACATACCTTATGGTCCAGAGGGCACCGTCATGACGCTTCTGACACGCTTGAAACGGTGCAGGTGAACTGGAAGTGCCATGATTATCAACTCAGAGCTCAATATTTGCAAATTTTACTAGGTTAAAATTGAAAATGACATAGAAAATGACATTTTTAACCTATATAATGGTAAAATTGGGGCATTTTTATCATATTTTCACATAACAGGGGCAATTTCTTCATCAAATTTTCATTTCATATCTCTTCGGGTCAATTTTTTTTCAAATCATTAGTTTCGAACGATGAATCGACATCTTCAAAATCATAAAAATCAAAAAAATTTTAAAAATCATAAAAAATCAAAAAATTCACAAAAATTCAAAATTTTATCGATTCATCATTCGCGGGGGCATATACTTATCATTATTTCGATAATCAACATCTGGGGGTAATTTTAAATTTTCGCTAAATGCAGAAACACATCACTTCAAAGAGGCAAAATGTATCACCTTAAAAATAAGCTACATCATATTGTTCTGGGTAATTAATTAAATATTTTAATATTTAATTAAAAATCTTCTAATTCTAATTTATATAAATATTAATATATTTCTTCTCATTCTTTTTACTTTTGATTAAATAAATAAGTTTATTTAATCATCTTTTCTCAGATTCATTTCTTAAATTTACCCAAATAAACATTACGCATTTATTTATATTAATTATCACACCTCGTGCTTGAATACTTATTCAAAATAAAAGATTAAAATATTATTCTTCTCTAAATATCATTTATAATTAAATATTCCAAAATATTTAATTATTTTCAACGAATTTAGATATTCATTCTTAAAACTTCATTCTCAAAATTCCCTCTAATTCATTCCAAAAAATCTATTCATAATTAAATATTTCAAAAGACACTAAATCTTTAAATATTTCAAAAATCTTCTAAAGTTCACATCATAATTAAATATTACAAAAATATTTAATTAATTCTTTCCATATTTTCAAAAATAAAAAATCAAATGCAATAAATTTATTTTAATTTATTTAATTTAGATTTATCTTTCAACTCCTGAAGCAAACAGCTTTGAACAAAAAATTAAAATTCTCTGCTTCTATGCAGTTTGTTCCTAAGCAAGACATGAATCCATCCTTCTCTCCAACCTCCTCAACCTCCCCCATTTTCTTTCTCTAACCTCTCCATCTCTCTACCACTAAACTCTTACTTAAAATTAAATTGTAATTTTAGCTAACAAAGTAGCACACCACCAAAGAGGGCAAAATGTATACACCTTAAAATGGTCACATCATATTGAAATCGTAATTAATTAAATATTTTTAATATTTAATTAAAATCTTCAAATTCTATCTGCGTATAAATAAATTTAAATAATTTATTTATATTTCTTCATTCTTTTATTTAGATTAAATAAATAAGTTTATTTAATCATCTTTTCGTATTCATTTCTTAATTAATTAAATAAATATTACGATTTATTTATATTAATTATCAATAATCTTCGTTTGAATATCTTATTCAAATAAAGATTAAAATATTATTCTTCTTCTAAATATCATTTACAATTAAATATTCCAAAATATTTAATTATTTTCTCTAATCCAATTTAGATATTCATTCTTAAAATCATTTCAAAATTCCTCTAATTCGATTCAAAAATCTATTCATAATTAAATATTTCAAAAAATATTTAATTAAATCTTTTAAATATTTCAAAATCTTCTAAAGTCACATCATAATTAAATATTACAAAATATTTAATTAATTCTTCCATAGTTTTCAAAAATCAAAAATCAAATGCAATAAATTAAATAAATTTATTTTAATTTATTTAATTTGGGATTTATTTTCAACTCCCGGGAAGCAAACGGTTGAAACAGAAAATTAAATTTCTTTGTTTCTGTGCAGGTTTGTTCCCGTGGGTTGAAGACATGAATCCATCCTTCTCTCCAACCTCTCAACCTCCCCCATTTTCTTCTCAACCTCTACATCTCTCACCATTCAAACTTACCAGACAATCTTACAGCCGTAGATTCTTGCTAGCCGAGATGGAGCCTGCAAAAATCTATAAATACAGCTGCCGGGAGCTCCAAATGATATAGAAGTTTAAGCAAGTAAACTATAGGCAAATCTCATAGCATCCATAGCATTCATAGAGTACTTTCATAGCATAGATAGCATAGAATCATAGCAATAACAATAGAATCATGATATCTCTTATTCACAGCCCCTGTGCATAATCACAGCCCCTGTCCATATCCGTATCATCAATCTCATCCTCATCAGCATATAGAATAATAAAGCATTCTCATTTGCATACTCGTTCTACAAGTTGCCATTTGAAGGAAGCCTAGCTTACATAATCTGAGAGCAATAGCTTCAAAAGAATCACTGTAGATAGAGAAAATGGGACAGCTCTGAAGAATACTGGTTTGCTTAATTTTAGTTAGTTTTCTTTAGATTAATGTTTCATTTGGTGTTTTTGTTTTCAATTAGATTAACATAGATAAACATAACACATTAACAATAATAATTAGCGCTATTTATGCGCTTGGGAATTATATCAATAGCTTTATTCATATATATTATGTATACACATTTATCTATTGAGGTATATATATAAATCAATATATATATATATATATATATATATATATATATATATATGTATATATCAATATATATAAATATTAATATATATACACACATATATTAATATATATATATATATATACTACATATATAGACATAATTCCATTTCAATATCTTTATAAAACACTCATACATGTAATTCCATTGATCGACATATATACATGGAATGTATACACACACATATATATGTCACTTAGTCCAATCGATATTCCCATGCATATGGGTAATCCATCCATGAGCATGCGTAGGTACATCTACCTACATATTGTCATGTACGTATTTACTCACATGTATGAGTTTACCAAAGACACTTACATATATACATATATATACATTAAATGCATGTATCTCATCGATATACAAGTAAACACTTCAAGGAAGGACTTCAAAACAACTTCAATACTTCATCTCAGACTCATTCCAAACATTCATAAACAAGATCACAATTCAATATAAACATTCATAAAATCAAAACAAAAGATCACTTACCCATTACCCGAACTGACTTCTCTTAACTAAGACCAACTAGGGTGCGAGTGCGTGAAAGCTTAGTAAGGCCAAATTTAAAGGTTACCAAACCAAGTTCTTCTCCTGAGTGATGCTTCCCCTCTCTTTCAAAGGCTTGATCTTGTTCTTGCATTCTACTTAGTTCACCATAACAATAGTTAGCCAAATCAATGCATCATATTCCTCACATACATGTCATATTCATATTATATATTTCATATACTGAATCATAAAGCATTTAATTGAATCAAACATTCATTTAACATATTACCATCAAAATTCATAAATTAAACACATTCACATTTATTAAAGCAATTTACCAAACTAGGTACAATAGTAATTAGATAATAACACATGGGGTGTAACACTTGTGTGCAATCTAATAGATGGAAAGGAGATTGAAGGATAGTGAAGGGGAATAAAGTACATAAAATTTGTCATCAATATCAATAGATCCTTTCCCAAAAACGCGCAGATAAGTGTTATTGCTCATTAGTATATGCGATGAAATGAAAATCATATGAAGAGAACATACCCAACAATGAATCTCATGTGTGACTCTTGAATCAAGAAGCCATTGGTTGGATTGAGTACTAGTGGATTCATAGAGTGCATGACTTTTCATCTTCTCTACTCTCCCTACTAGACTAGCTAGTCCTAATTTTGTAGGTGATGCTATGGAAGAAGATGATGTACTAGATGATATAGATAAAGGCAATTGAATGTGATTATTTTGTAGGTGGTGTTTTAGCTCATCAATCTATTTTGCATAACATTATTGCAATATGAACATTTTTGTTTCTCCTTCTTAGATGATTCCCCCTTAGAATAGGAAGAAGAGAACTTAGGGATTTTGTGAATGTGATTTATTTTCTTGCTCATTTTCTTAGAATACCCATGTTTTTATTTCTTTCCTTTTCTATTTGAAGCCTTTTGGTCTTTTGTGCTTTTTGTTGTTGTAGACATGGAAAATATACCGATTGACATTGCACATCTGATCCTGTCTACTAACACCATTTCATCCTAAATCATCCCTTGGTCTAACCATTTAATCGAATACCCTTATTTGATTAAATTCATCAATTTTCCTCCCTTAATTAATTAAATCATTTATTTGATTAAGTCATTCTCTCTCATTAATTAAATCAATCAATCTGATCTAATTATCCCTATTTAATTAAATAATTATCTTTATTTGATTAAATCTCTAAAGTTTACCTATTAAATTAAATAAACTAAAACATTATTTAATTTAATCTAACTTCATCCCCTTTAATTAAATAAATATATATTTTTTAATTTAATTAATCCTTTTATCATATTCTTCTCATATTTGATTTAAATTAATTCATAAGTCTAAGTCAAATTTGTCACATCATCTAATCCCTCATTAAATTAATTAACCCTTGATTAATTTAATCCTCATTCATGTCCCATCCTCTAGCTTTTGCCACTTGCACATAAAAATAGATTTAATTCATTTATTAAATCTCTATTTTCTCTCAACATAGCATAAAAGTGGAATATTCCTCCATTTCAAATCTCCCTCCAAATGGGATGAGTCCTTCCAACAAGGAATTTATTTCATCTTACATGTCCTTTTGCATTGAGCCAAGTGGCCATTACTCCATTTGACTCTCCCTCCACCTTGTCATTTCAACATTTTCAAATTTCGAATATATGCATTTATGGGCGCATTCATCAAAATGTGCACATCCTTCATCCATCCATCTCTTGACAAGTGACACCTTGCCATTGGTTGAAAGTTAGTTCCACATTGTTCCATTTTGGGCATTTCTCCAGCTTGTCATTCTATAAATAAGAGGCTTCATTCCTCATTTTAGCATCCACAATTTGAGAAAAGTTATTATATTCAAATCCATAGCAATTTTCATCCATTTTTATCCAATCTTAGCTAGGTAATGCATATTTTCATCTTGGAGCATACTTCAATCATCAACAAAGTGGATCACACCTTCATCAAATCGTCAAAGCTTGCATAGGAGTTGTGAAAGGGCCAATTTCCAAATCAAATTGGTATCAACTCCCCCAAGAGATCAAGAGTTTGCTTTGCATTTGAATAGAATTTAACATCTTTGGTTTATGATTGTTTATGTTCTTCATTTCATTTATTTTCCTTTGCAATTCAAATGAATTTCTTGGGGAATCATGATACTAACTTGAATTTGATCTAAGTTAGTGATTGTTTCTTGTGTTTATGCAAGTTTGGAGTCTTGGTTCACAGTTGCAATAAGAACTTGTGGTTTGGAAGACTTCAATGTGCCCATCTATACCAACTTTTCCTGTTCCTTGGTAAGTGATGTATAAAAATTATCAATTGAAGTGATACTAAATCTAGTATCAAGTGCATCTCTCGTAGCATAGAAGGTAGAATTTTTTTTGAATAATTAGGACCAATCTTGGCAAGGATGGAAAGAATCAACTAAGAGTCTTTCTTCTCAATACCACATTGTGTCAACTACAATTTGAGATACTTGAGTTTGGTGAAGAAGTCTTGCATGCTATATAAAACTATTGGATTCAAATTGATAAGTTCATTCTCCAAATGGAATCCTCTAAAGGTCTCTTGCTTCCCAAATGTAATATCCCTTGTGAAATATTTAGATCATATTTTTTAAAAATCCTTTAACAATTCCTATGATTAAATTTGCAAACAAGGAAAAACAGTGAAATCAAGTATGCTAAAAATTGCACCAATGAAGCCACAAACACTCAATATTTTTATTGCAGCACCAAATAAAGTTTCTACATAATTTTTTGCAGCATAAAAACTTGAAAAATGGCACTTTGGACATCCTATAGATCTTCCCTTACAATATGCACAATTTCCACCAATTTGGCACTAAAAAATACACTCGAAACCCCAATAGATTTGCACAAAAACTCTCCTGAATCCAATACAATGATAGCTATGGAATAAAAATGTTCTAGATTTGTTTATAATAGAAAAATAATACACAATAATACTGCTCACAACATCAAAATAATAGATTACAAATGGTAATGTAAACACACAAAAATTAACAACCAAACCTTGCAAAAACACATAATAAAATTCCTCTGAATGCACAATTGCAATCCCTGTATGAAGTTGCCTCTAATGACCTATAAAACCACTACCTCAAGTATCTATCTTGCTATTTTATCAGCTTGGAAGATCACTCCTTCAATGGTTTCTCACCCTTTGAAGAAGAACAACATATGCCAGGTGAAATGGAAAACATAGAATGGTCAAGAATGAAACCCAAACCACATATAAAATGTATAAATAAATTATCCACCAAATTGGGTGCCAAAATATCAATTCCCAATGAAATTAGTTTCTTGCATGCAAGTTTTTTAACTCCTCTTGCCATTTGTCTTCCAAATTTTAATTGCTCCTTCCCATTGATTGTTTGTCCAACTATGTCTTTTACCAATTTGATCAAGAATTGTTTTTTCTCCAAACCCACACCTACTTGGGAATGATAAATGTTTTCAAGTGATATCAAATTTTTACAATTAAATTTTGTTTGATTTGATTTATCTTGAGAAGCACACTTTTCCTAGTTTGTCCATGACTCTCGACTTACTATTTTTGGACAACTTGACTTACTAAAAACAAAAACTGCTATGTTTAGAAAAAGACTATTTTTAGTAAAAGCGGACATGAAAAGTCCTCCCTTCCAAAAATTTCTTGTCCTCAAGCAATTGTAAACACATATCTTCAAGATCATGTAGCCAAGTTGATCAATCATTCCAAAATGCATACCAAGGCTTGATCCTATATTTGCATGAAGTTGCTTCTTCCTCTTAAGGATCCCGAAGAATACCTAAAAAATGCTCCTGTGTTGTGTAATAACATGACACCAATATTTAATATGCAACCTCATATCCCATATTGCCTATGTATTTTTAGCATGCTTAGAATCTTCTTCAATTAACAATCTCCCCCTTTCAATCTTTCTCCAAAATTGTGTATGTGCACGGTCACCAAGAAAGATAAACCAAAAGTCCTTGCAACCTTTGATATAGATTTGGTTTATGCAACACGATGGACTATTAGAGAAAAAGAATATTCCTCCAAAATAATTAATACATTTAAAAACAACTACCCTTTTTATCTAGGAGTTGTTGGGATATTGCTTGCAAGAAACAACACTGTTTGTTCCAAATTATTTTACCTCAGCTTGATAGATGTATGAAAATTTAGAATCTAATATATAGTAGAAATAGTATATCTGAGGAATAGATATTAACATCATACAATAGTAACACATTCATTAGGAAACTTATATATGAGAAATAGTGTATACTCCTCCCAAATCTAAGTTTTAACCCTACAAACTATTTTGGGTCTCTAGCTAGTGATGCATTGTCATTAGGAAACTTACACTTGACACTTCTGAAACAAATGATGATGATATAAATCTGTTTTTTATATGTTACCCCAAAATTTGAACTTGAAAAATTTCAATTTTTGATGCACTCCTTCACACACCCTTGAGCCTGCCGAACCACAAAAATAATTAATTTTCAAAATCTGTGCAAGCTGGTTTGCATTCCTCTCACGAGTACGATCCTAACACTATTTCACCTAATCTGGCCAACATTGATGCCTAAATGCTCTAACATGTGCAATATTTTTAGCTTCACTTTTCCCGGCCTGCAATTCACAAACATGGCCAAAATCCAATTTATGTGCCACTAGAGGGTAAAAGCTTCCTAGGTTTTGCTCAAAGGTGCGTATTCTTCTTGTTGTCCAAATTTCATGAAAATCAGAGTCATTCTGTGGAGGATATGTGGGTTTTTCATTTTCAGCCAAGACACGGTTTCAAAATTTTCAATTTTGAAGCTTGGGTTAAATTAATTAGAGCATTATAAAGTTGGATATTTTCCCAAAGTTAGTAAAGGTGAAATAATTTCGAAGAAGGCATAGTTATAAAGTTAAGGTTTCAAATTAAATGACTTCACTCTAGTCGTGTGCCTTTTATTGACTTCAAACTTTTAAAAGTGAAATGTCGAAGGGGTCCCACCAATTTTTGAAAGTTATAAGCATGCGACTCTTTGTTGTCGGAGTTTTGAAAGGTTCTACAACTTCAAAAAATGCCTGACTTCCAAGTTTCAAAACTCTAGAAACATCTGACTTCTTTTCTTAAGACATGTACAAAGTAATCAATGGTTCCAGAGTTCTCATTTAGCCCGACAACTCGACAATGCACATGGTATTCGCTGGAGGATATTAGGGTTTGAGTGAAAACATTTTATCCGCCATGTAAGAGATATCTTCAGTGAAAATTGTCAAAGTGTGATACAAAATGAATTGTTATCAGGTATATTGGTTCAAAGTTCTCTAGCAGACATGTATGCAAGACTTGGGAGCTTAGATAAGGTGCCCTGATCACCAGACCTGCACAAAATGTTTTTAAGACCTTCAGAAATTTTAAAGTAAATGCAATTGCGGGTGTAAAGCCGCATTCCACATCAATTGTCACCATCCTCTAGGCCCATGAATTGTTTGATAGAATGCTCTAAGTTCCACCCTCACACTATATGTACAAAATGGAGGTTGTTTGAAAAGCTTTAGAAACTTTCATTTGCAAGTGTAAAACTAGCACCCTTGCTGCCAACGATGGAATGGGAGGGCTTTCAGACAAAGCACGAAAGTTGTTTGATAAAGCTGACCTCAAAGAGATATGGTCTCATCGAATGCCTTGATTGCAAATGAATTTGTTGAGTAGGCTTTAGAAACTTTGCAACTAGTATATATAAACACACAGAAAGGCATGTGAACTATTCAAAGCAATGCGGTTTTATGAAACACTTAGCATCATGAAGAGCACACATACAACTCTTAAGACATCATTATTATTATGCCACTTTGAAGGCTGATGGAGCTCATTATATGATGCTTATTACACATGAAGGATGTTACTTGATTGATAGGAAGTTTAGTTTTGTAGGGTTCACCTTCATTTCCATGTCAGAAGGGAACAACTGGGCTCCTTTGAATGTGATCTCTTTACATTATTTGATGGGGAAATGATAATTGAAACTGTTCCTAAAACAGGCGAGCAACAAAGACGATACCTTGTGTATGATTTGATGTTGGTTAAAATGGACAACCTAAGATCAAGCAACCCTTCTATGAGAGGTGGAAATTAATACACACAGATAGAAGAAAACAAAATCATGGCAAACCTTTAAAAGAAACCTCCTCAACTACTACGATTGTTACATGGAATTCGTAAAGACCTAACAGGAGAGAATGATTTGCATCCAAGAGCTACAGTATGGGCTACTTCCCCATGACAAGGGCAGGCATTACAATTTTTAGAAAGCCATTCCAAAGTTGATGTGTTTGGCTATCAAGACCATGTCAACGGGAAGCGTAGGTTCCTTGCTACAACATATGAAGAATCTTAGTGAAGATGGATTGACAATGGTGGATTTATTATTATCAATTATTTTTGATGGTTGCTGAAAGGCATATAATAACAATGTAAGAGGGGAAAGATATTTTTCCTCTTATGATTTACCACATGGAGGATTGTGATTAGATGAGCTTGCCAGGTTCTTAGCTCAGTGATTTTTTATGTTTAAGGCTCTTAATAACATTTGAATTCTTTAATGAATTAAATATTATTATCATATCCACGGGAAAGGAAAAATTCCCCATTTTGTAACCAATTGCCAACAAAGAAGCAGTTACAAAGTAAAAAGAAGTAGAAAATCAAACCCAAGAAATGGTGGAAACTAAAAAAGCTCACGAGAAGTGAAAGTCTAAAAAGTTTCTTTTTATAAAATTTTAATTTCATGGGTAGTTACAAGGAACGTAGGGGTGATATAAAAAAAAGTTTTATATGTAATTTCAAAGAGGGAATTCTCTTTCTTTTCTAAGGCCTATGCTATAGAGGAGTATTTTTTTTATTTTAGCATTGTAAAGGGAAGGGGTAGTTTACTGTTTTTAGTCATGGTCTCTTGTATAGGAATAAAGGAGGCTTTGGAATTTTCTATTTTTACCTGAGAAATAATGGAATTCATCTAAAACTTTGTGTTTATTTGGGTCTCCGGTGATTGCGGTTTTCTTATGTTGATTATAATATTTCTTGGGTGATTTCTTTCTGTTACATCAGATCATGAATGTGTTCATTTATTTACAAAGGATTTGAATTCTGGTTCATTCATAAATCTGAAACAAATTACTATGTCTTTTCTCGTTTATCATTGTTGTGGGTACTTTGATAAGTGAAGTTTGTGTTACTTATTATCATCGGATTCTAATATTGTCCATGTCGTATGCAATTTATACTTTATAAATTTTGCAAGAGAAATATTTAATTTTAGGGCTTCTGTGCAACCAAGAGGAAGTGGGCCCATTTTCTTTTGAAGTAGTTGTTGGAAGCATTATCCCACATTGGTAGCATGGGGTCCTTTTGCTCTTTAAATAACCTATTACTCCCTTTTTTTGGTGTGAGAAAGTCTCACAGGATATGAAGAGGCTATCTTGTGTGTGGTGATTAGTGCTTGTGCGCTCAATGGTGTCAACATGAAGATCAAGCAATGGGATGAATCAGATTTTTCTGCAAATCAAGTTAAATTAATCTTTTTTGGAAGTTTTTGAAAGCACTATCTTTGAATTTTTTTGAAGAATTTAGTTATAATGGTTTCTTTGGAGAAAGGGAACGTTAGGCAATGGAGTGAAGTTTTTCTCACCCATCTTAGTGAGGAGAATCTATTGCCATATTTGTATAATGAATTTCCTTCTCCAGACACACATAGTAGGTATACAATTTGGAAAGAATTTAGAGCTAGAGTCTATGGAGTTATTTTTGAGCATATAAATGATGATGACCTTTTGGATTCACTTTGTCATTTTGAGATCCCTTATGCTCTTTGGACTTACCTTCGAGAATCATATGGAGATCTTGATACTCTGCCATCTCTCGATGACCCTCCTTCCAATACCAGTGTGTCTCTTTGTTCTGTAGAGAAGATAGACCATGATTGCGATCCTTTGGAGGTTGTTGAGACTTCATATGAGGTTGTGGTTGCTTCAGAGGTTCCTGATTCTTTGTCAGAGATAGTTGATCCACCTTCATTAAGTACTTCCATCATTCCTAAGCAACATGATTACCATTGTCTTCTTGATTGGAATTCTTATTTTCTTGACATTGGTTCATTGTTTGTAGAATCTTACATTTATGACTTGGAAGACACATTTGAAGGTATATCCCTTCTATTTGATGATAGTTGTGGTACAACTTTTTTCACTCCATCTCAGTCTCCAAAGAATGTTTAGAACTAGTTTCCAGTGGTACCTTGTTTGTCACCTCCTATTGTGATTAGGCATGTTCCTAGTTAGTTCGTAGAATCATCTTCCAAGGTCATGGTGAAAAATGAGAAGATTTCAGAGATATTTTCATCCTACATTTGGATTTCACTTGTTAATTCCTATCCAGAATGGGAAGCATACCTACATTTGTAATTGGTTTTGTTTCTTCTAAAAGGGAGACAAGTTGTTTGTCGATATTGGATCATGTTTTGTATTTACACTTACCATTTTTGTAGGTGATTACACATTGTGGGGGGGATACATAGTCTCTCTCTTTCCCTCTTATGGGGGGAGCATTGATTGTATATACATGATGTATGTAGAACTTTGAGGATATTATTAAGTCCTCCATCCATGCATCATTTTTTCTTTTCTTTTCTCTCTTTTAGAGAGGGGTTTTTCCCCATAAGGTTTTTCTCCTTTTCTCTGGTTGTTAGAGATTGCATTGTAAATGGGTACCTAACATTGTTTTGTAGCCATGACCCATATTGAATCTTCATTTTGTGTAATAATTCTCCCTAAGTTTGCACTGGGTGGTTGTTTACCCATTCTATTTTCCATTCTTTTAAAAGGCTATACAATATGTATTTTACGCATGTCAAATTTATTCACTCTTTCTTGGTGAAATAGTTGTGCTTCTTTCTATTTCATGAAGGTTTTTTTTTGCAACCTCCAAATATTTCAACACAGCCTCTAACAATTTCCACACAGTCTTCAATTCCTTGTTCACTGCCTTTATCTACTAGTTTGCAACCATCTTGTATTGGCGTTCCTCATTATCCCTGTGCACAACCTCCTCAAGGTTCTTTGCAACCTCTTTCAGGCAATTCATAGACTTCAAAAGGTCCATTTTCAATGCAACTTTTTGAATTTTCTATGCACCCTCCTTATGTTTCTGTCCAATCATCATGTGGAACCCTACATACAGAATCTAATGCTCAGTCTCTAGGTAATGTGCAACCTCCTAACATTAATTCCCAATCTTTAGAAACTTCATCACTTCCTTGTAATGTGCCAACACTTCCTTTTGGAAATATTGCATAGCCATCTACTGTTGGTGCCTCTCATTCTTCAATGCAAGCCAATCAACATGTGTTAGAAAATAATTTATAGACACAGGGTAGTTTCCCTGAACAGAGAAATTTTGGTAGGAAAGTAATAATGAACAAAGGATTTTGGGTGTGCCTAGGAAGAAAATTTGAGGTACTTTATAGTTTGATATAGATGATGCTCAAAATCAATTATAGAGACTAAGTTTGGAGGCTCCTCAATTAAGGAGGTCTACCTGGGAGAGAAGGTGTCCAACAAAATATGATGATTATGAACTATTGCTTTCCGATTAGTTAGAGCCTACAACATTTAAACAAGCTTGTAAAGATGCAAATTCAGTGCAATGGATGGAGGTAATGCAAGACGAATTGGAGTCTTTGAGAGATAATGATACATGGGATTTGGTTACTCTTCTAGACCAAATCAAAAACCTCTGAAGAATAAATGGGTGTATCAACTGAAAGAAGAAGATGGAGGTAATAAACGATACAAGGCTAGATTGGTTGTGAAGGGATTTGATCAGAAAAAGGGGATTGATTTTATTGAAATTTTCTCACAATTTGTTAAAATGACAACTATTTGTGTTGTGTTGGGTATGGCAGCTGTTTGGGATCTTGAGCTTGAGTAACTTGACATCAAATTTTTTTTTCTTCATGGAGATATTGAGGAAGAGTTGTATATGGAGCAACCTAAATGATTTTCTACACAAGGTCAGGAGCATTTATATTGCAAATTGAAGTGGAGTTTGTACATGGGATTAAGCAAGCCTTGAGGTAGTGGTATCTCAAATTTGACAGCTTCATGGCTCAACAACATTTCATTCATTGTAAATTAGACCCATGTGTTTATTATAAGAAGCTTGCTAATGGTGAGTTTGTTATTCTTTTGCTTTATGTTGATGATATGTTGGTTTCTATAACTAGTGTGAGGATTGTTCGTGAATTAAAGCAACATTTATCTCAACACTTTTCCATGAAATATTTAGGGGTAGCAAAAAGGATTCTTGGGATGCAAATAATCAAGGACATACATAAGAGATAAATCAGATTATCTCAAGAGAGGTATATTTCCAAATTTTTGGACAGGTTTAATATGACAAATTCCAAGTTTGTTAGTACTCCATTGGTTGATCAATTTCATTTATCTTTAGCTATGTGTCCTAAAACTCAAGAAGAGGAAGAAAAAATGAAGTGTGTTCCGTGTTCATTTGCAGTTGGGAGTCTCATGTATGCCATGGTTTGTAATTGTTTGGATATTGCTCATGTAGTGGGAGTTGTGAGTAGATTTATGAGTAATTCGGGTAAATCTCATTGGCAAGTGGCTCAATGGATTTTGAGGTACTTGAAAGGTACATTAGGTCATGTTTTATGTTTTGGAGATAATGACACTCAGCTGCGAGGTTATGTTGATTCGGATATGATTGGAGATTTGGATAAAAAGAGGTCTACTACCGGTTATGTGTTTACCTTTGTTGGGACATCGATTAGTTGGGTTTGTTGGTTGCAATAGGTGGTTGCACTCCCATCTACATAGGTCAAATATATTTCTCTCATTGAAGGAGAAAAGGAGAAGATATGGTTACATAGGTTGTTGGGTGAATTGTGGTGTAAGCAATCAATTTTCACCTTATTTTGTGATAGCAACAGTGCTATTCACTTGGCAATAATAGAACAAAGCATATAGAATTGAGATATCACTTTATTTTTCATGTTCTTGATGAGGGTAAGCTACAGGTAGAGAAGATTGATATGAAAATGAATCAAGCTAATACTTTAACAAAGGTAGTACCAAGGAAGAAGTTCAAATTATGTAGAGCTTCTCTTGACATTGTCTAGATGTGACAATAAGTCTGAAGTGGGGGATATCTCTGAGCAACTCTCTTCTAGTAATGATTGGTCTTCAAGTGGGAGATTGTTGGTACGTGTGAAGACCAATAATTTGCATAACCGTTACTTGGATGTAACCGCTACCTCTTAACATTTTGTCTTCTCTTGATGACCTTTCATCTTCCTTCGTGGGTGATCTTCCTTATGCTCTTTTCTTTGGAGTTGGAGAGTAGATGAATATATTGATGATAATCAGAGTTGTTGTAATAATATATTGTATTAGATTTAATAAAGAGAAAATCCCCTGTTTGAAAGTGGATAGAGCCATATATTGGTGAACCACTATAAAATTCAGTGTTCTTGTTTGTGGATTGTTTTAATCTGTTTTATTTTCTGCAGTTTCTTTCATTTCTATTGTGATAAATAAATTAACAGGCTCTCAAGAAACTAGGCTAAGCACTTTGGCTTCGACAGTTAATTTTACTTTTCAATGTCTTGTGGTAGTAAAATGGTAGTCTTTTGACACCACTTCTTATTATTGGAAATGAGTTTTCATGTGAAGTTGCCATCATGATGATGTTAATGTTTATTTATTTTTGTTTTTGTTTTTGATACTATAAAATTACATATCATGTACATCATTTTGTTATGATTGGGATGCATGAACCCAAGATCTGTACAATACAATATATGGGGTTTATGTTACAAATTTAATGAGTTTTTCAAAAGATTCAAGTGTTAAGGACTTTATATTTTTTTTCCAAAGGTTGTATTTCGATTACATCCAAATATGTTGGAGCAAAGATATGGCCCTGCTCATGAGCCTAAAGAGTACGATTATAATGACAATGCATCCAATAGGCAGGGTGACGTTAGGAAACCTCATCGGCTCAAGGTCCATCACTAGTCTTGCTACTATTGTATGAACAAGGGAATATAAATACCATCTAGAAGACACACAATGAAGCAAAAGAGGATTTAGAAGTTGAAGGTTAGAGGAGGTTGCAACTTTCTTGGGCTTGGCCGCCCTTACAAGATTAAGAGGGATGCAATGCAATTTGGAACTTGGGGGAGGTGTAAAAGTAGAAAGCTTTTGTGAATTCATATAGGGAAGCAAATAGATGTAAATAAATTTGAGGGATATCAAATTATAGCTTCTTTACGAAACCTTCACTTCATGTAGGATTTAATATTATCAATTGTGATTAGCTTAGCATGATTATAAGACAATTAAAGCTTCTTTTTTTGAATGTTTTCAATCAAACTTAACTAGCCATATGATCAACCATGAAGTTAATAGAAAGAAAATTCTTTTTGGAATTTGAAAGAGGCAAGGAGCTTTTTGAGCCATTAATTGTAGCTTTAGTCTGACAGTAAATATAGTTCTTGGGTCTAAGTTAACTGTTACGGTTTAATATTAAAAATGAGATTTTTGTTGTCAAGAAGCTTTGTATTTAAATGTGTGTGGGATAAACAATGTAGAATTTTAGACAAAGCTATTAATTACTAATGACATTTCCTCTATATTTTTTTCACAAAATTTCATGTAAACGGAGACACTAGGACAATTGAGATTAATTTTTAGTTATAATATACCTTTCCAGAAAAGAGATGAGAAAAATTTTGAGCTACTAAATGTGTAAAATTTATTAGACAATTGTAAATCTTTCTCAAAGTTTGGGGTCCAACTTATGGCCTCTTTCTCTTTCATAGGAAAATTTTCAAGAGAACTATTAGATCTTTAAATTGATCAATGGCTGCAAAAGCTTTTCAGATGCACAATATTAAGATTTTGTAAATAATAAAGAAGCCTTTGAAATATTCCAAGCCATTGAATAATATTTGAAAGCTTTTGAATAATAGAAATTGAAACTTAGGTATTTAAGTGAAAGCTCCATTGTCATACTGATCAATCACACCTATTATCATCCACTCCCTGGTAAGGAATTTTATGCTTTGATATATTAAAAGGCTATGTTTGATGTATTGATGAGTTTTTCTTAGGTATTTTATAAACTGCATGTGAACTTGTAATACATGTATAAAATAAGAGTTACTTCAACAGTTGTAGGGTGAAATTTCCCTACCCACTTCAATGGGGAGCCCTTACCTTTAATGCTGGTCATACATTTGGAATGATGGCTCCAATTTTAGTTTCCATGATTGAGATGATATATAATTTGATTTGGACCATTTTTTCTTAATTCATCACATCAAAGTGGTTGGTATATTTTATCATTCTTGATTATTATTAGTCTTACACAAGTTTCCCTTACTTCATAGCAATCTATTTTTTCAATTATAATTGAAATCAACTGCAATATACTTGGCTGCATCCAAGCTTGCTAGTGCAACACCTCCTCCAACATATGTTCTTAGTCATGGCATTGGTTGGTAGGTATGAGTTTAAGATGTCATCTTTAGCTATATATATTTCTATTTTTTTCAATTTTGTTGTCTTTCATACATGAACGACATAATGTTTTATACTATGGCTTCTAGCAGGGCATTGGGATACTCCTCGATGGTCTTTCTCGAACATGAAATGGTTCAATAGTTTCAGTGTTACAAGAAGAATAATACTTTCATTTTTAATCCATGCATAGTTGCAATTCATTTAGATTATGGAACCTCTTGTTTTTTCTTGGGATTATGACTGATAATCAAAATTTAAAGCTTGGGACCATGCCATCTTGTTTCAGTGAGAACATGTTGAACTTCTTGGGGTAACTCGAGTTGGTAGCCGTAGTGTGGTGCAAATTTTTGCAAGGTTCATGACATTCTTTTCAATCTTAGGTAGGGGATTCTTTTGTTGGGGGATAGAGTGATGGAGCCCTAGAGATATTTTTAAAATTTTCATTTGACTTGCATAGGATCCATGGACACTAAAAAAGTATCCATTTTTGCTTGCTTGATTTGGGATTAATTGACAACAAATTGGACTTAATGAGGCCTTGATTTGGTGTTGTGAGGTATTTTTTCACATCCACACTAGATCTTGGACCCTTGCAAAATGAATAAAATGCATTTATTAATGTCTTGTAAAGGTGTTGTAAAAGACTTTCACACTTTTCTAGACTGATGGAACTATTTTCCCCTTAATTCAACATTATAAAATGTATTTTAATGGCATTCTCACATTAATCTAGAAGGCTTGTAAATTGAATTTGACTTTAATCTAGTGTTGTAATGTGTCCTACACTTTCACATTGGATGTTGTTCCTTTCTAGGCTATGTGGACCTCTTTCTAGTGTTGTAAAGTGTATTTAATCACACTTTCACATTGAATTTTGTGTCCCAAGCCTTGATTGACCTTTACATCATCATTAATAGGCCCCTTTGACCCCATATTATGCGTCCCAAGGCTTGGATTGATCAAATACCTGATGAAATCAACATAAGAACTAAAAATAACCATTCCCCAACATTCCAACTGTCAAAAGGGCCCCTCTAGGACTAATTCACCACTCTGGGTGAATGAGTCCCTACCAAGTCAGACTAAGTTGCCCAACATGGTGAATTAGTCCCATTTTGGTTATTTTTGAATTTTGAGTGGGAAATTTTGGAATTTAAGTTTTATTTTCTTTCATGTTGGTCTTAGGGATCAAATTAACAAGAAGATTAGGTGGATTTCCTATAAATACAAGTCTCTAAACCCTAAATCAAGACCAATAATCATTATTCATTCACCACTCATCATGTTCTCAAGTCAAGCAAGCTAGGGTTTCATCATTCCAAGTCATCAAGATAACTTTCAAGGACATTCAAGGGTAGACTCTTCATATTTTGCTGCATAAATTCAATATCTATCACCATGGCAAGGTATTAACTCCATTGTTTCATGATTCATTAAATCCTTTCTCCATTTTGGTTTAATTACCTAAAGAGGGGTTTGACCAAGGAAAATCCCCATGCCCTAACATTCAACATTTCTCATTATCTTCTTGTGTGTTTGTAGATTTAGGAATTTTGAAGTCTTGGGAATCATTGAAGATGAAGTTGAAAAGTTTTTGAAGAAATATCCTTGTTGACCAAGTCAAAATATCCACCAAAAGTCACTTTCACACCCGAAAATCAGAGTTTCAGAGGCAGACACCTGCCAGGAACCGAAGTGCAGATCGAGGGCTTCTGTTTCCACTTATGAATTATTAGAAATTTAGAAGTGGAATCATTAAAAATTAGTGGTGAATGAGTCCCATTGCAAATCCTAAAAAAGGTTTTCTGCAGTTTTGGATACCCATTTGTTTGAAATGGGCTCTCGAATAGTTTCCCAGATTTGGGACTAATTTGCCCAGAATGGCGAATGAGTCCTAGTAGGCAAAATTTTCAACATCAGTAGCATTTCAGAGTCATTTCCAATCCTCAACAATTTTATAGGTGCACACTTTCTGTTTCATAGTTTTCTATAGTTTTGTTTACATTTCTAGGTGTTTTTGCATATCACAATGTGTTTTCCAACAACTTGCATTTTCTTAGTTTTCACTTAATAATCAATATATTTCTTTAGTTTTCTACATTTAGATCATCTCATCTAGGAACATTACACCCACATCACATTAGTCTTTGAATTTATTCATTGCATTTTGGCCCGTTTCTCCCCTTTTAGGTGAAAAACCCTAGAAGTGCAAGAGAAACCTAGGTTGCAAAAATATTTGTTTACATTTTGGTGAACTGGCCTTTAGAATATTTTATTTTCTGATTTGGAATCCTTCATTATCCTAGAATTCACTTGCATTGCATGTCAACTGCATTAGTTAAGTGGCATTCTAGGCTTTCAAATTTTGCATTAGTAAAAGTGCATATAGGTGGCATTTTTGCATGTTAAATCATTGAAAACTTTCTAAAATATGCATGTGCTTCTTAGGTATGTATCATAGAACACATAAAACATCACAATCACTCAGAAAATTTTGAAATTTTTGAAAAAAATCCCTACTGGGACTCATTTGCTACCTTGGGTGAATCAGTCCCTTTTCACCCCTGAAACTGTCGTTTATAGAACTGAAAACCCTATTTTTAAGCTTCTGTTTGGTGCCATTACCTATCTATATCAATTGGCTGAGTTTCTATAACATGCATTTCATCAAATCTAGCCTAAATTAGCTCATTTCATGCATGGCTTAAATTTGAAGCTTGCATTCTCATCTTGTT
>VDFB02107981.1:0-55372 GCA_007258455.2 Sequoia sempervirens | reverse complement strand
TTAATTCAACATTATAAAATGTATTTTAATGGCATTCTCACATTAATCTAGAAGGCTTGTAAATTGAATTTGACTTTAATCTAGTGTTGTAATGTGTCCTACACTTTCACATTGGATGTTGTTCCTTTCTAGGCTATGTGGACCTCTTTCTAGTGTTGTAAAGTGTATTTAATCACACTTTCACATTGAATTTTGTGTCCCAAGCCTTGATTGACCTTTACATCATCATTAATAGGCCCCTTTGACCCCATATTATGCGTCCCAAGGCTTGGATTGATCAAATACCTGATGAAATCAACATAAGAACTAAAAATAACCATTCCCCAACATTCCAACTGTCAAAAGGGCCCCTCTAGGACTAATTCACCACTCTGGGTGAATGAGTCCCTACCAAGTCAGACTAAGTTGCCCAACATGGTGAATTAGTCCCATTTTGGTTATTTTTGAATTTTGAGTGGGAAATTTTGGAATTTAAGTTTTATTTTCTTTCATGTTGGTCTTAGGGATCAAATTAACAAGAAGATTAGGTGGATTTCCTATAAATACAAGTCTCTAAACCCTAAATCAAGACCAATAATCATTATTCATTCACCACTCATCATGTTCTCAAGTCAAGCAAGCTAGGGTTTCATCATTCCAAGTCATCAAGATAACTTTCAAGGACATTCAAGGGTAGACTCTTCATATTTTGCTGCATAAATTCAATATCTATCACCATGGCAAGGTATTAACTCCATTGTTTCATGATTCATTAAATCCTTTCTCCATTTTGGTTTAATTACCTAAAGAGGGGTTTGACCAAGGAAAATCCCCATGCCCTAACATTCAACATTTCTCATTATCTTCTTGTGTGTTTGTAGATTTAGGAATTTTGAAGTCTTGGGAATCATTGAAGATGAAGTTGAAAAGTTTTTGAAGAAATATCCTTGTTGACCAAGTCAAAATATCCACCAAAAGTCACTTTCACACCCGAAAATCAGAGTTTCAGAGGCAGACACCTGCCAGGAACCGAAGTGCAGATCGAGGGCTTCTGTTTCCACTTATGAATTATTAGAAATTTAGAAGTGGAATCATTAAAAATTAGTGGTGAATGAGTCCCATTGCAAATCCTAAAAAAGGTTTTCTGCAGTTTTGGATACCCATTTGTTTGAAATGGGCTCTCGAATAGTTTCCCAGATTTGGGACTAATTTGCCCAGAATGGCGAATGAGTCCTAGTAGGCAAAATTTTCAACATCAGTAGCATTTCAGAGTCATTTCCAATCCTCAACAATTTTATAGGTGCACACTTTCTGTTTCATAGTTTTCTATAGTTTTGTTTACATTTCTAGGTGTTTTTGCATATCACAATGTGTTTTCCAACAACTTGCATTTTCTTAGTTTTCACTTAATAATCAATATATTTCTTTAGTTTTCTACATTTAGATCATCTCATCTAGGAACATTACACCCACATCACATTAGTCTTTGAATTTATTCATTGCATTTTGGCCCGTTTCTCCCCTTTTAGGTGAAAAACCCTAGAAGTGCAAGAGAAACCTAGGTTGCAAAAATATTTGTTTACATTTTGGTGAACTGGCCTTTAGAATATTTTATTTTCTGATTTGGAATCCTTCATTATCCTAGAATTCACTTGCATTGCATGTCAACTGCATTAGTTAAGTGGCATTCTAGGCTTTCAAATTTTGCATTAGTAAAAGTGCATATAGGTGGCATTTTTGCATGTTAAATCATTGAAAACTTTCTAAAATATGCATGTGCTTCTTAGGTATGTATCATAGAACACATAAAACATCACAATCACTCAGAAAATTTTGAAATTTTTGAAAAAAATCCCTACTGGGACTCATTTGCTACCTTGGGTGAATCAGTCCCTTTTCACCCCTGAAACTGTCGTTTATAGAACTGAAAACCCTATTTTTAAGCTTCTGTTTGGTGCCATTACCTATCTATATCAATTGGCTGAGTTTCTATAACATGCATTTCATCAAATCTAGCCTAAATTAGCTCATTTCATGCATGGCTTAAATTTGAAGCTTGCATTCTCATCTTGTTACATCGCACTATCAGTCCATTGTCATCCTTAAAATATGAAAATTTGCATTTTTCTTTTGCATGGTTACATTTCAAGTTTGTAGAATAATCATTACATCATGTTTTCATTACAAAATTCTTTAGTTATCATATTTCATGTTCTATTTTTAGATCTTATTGTGTGTTGGGTATGTGTAGGATCATCATGGAAAAATAGGCCCTTAAGTGGCGAGAAATTTAGAAAAATCAGAGTTAGGCAACTTGATGTAAAAAATTGAATAAGTTATCTATATTATTTCAAAAATATGTAAAAATATAATCTATAGCAAATTGAATATAGTTTCTAAACTACTAGGTTTATTTAAAAAATAAAAAATCTATTTGGTGAAAATTTGAAATTTCAATGCAATAGTACTTAAATTTTAGGGAGAAAATAAGAAGTAGGTGCCTGTCTGACCATCCTAACCACAATAAAATGATGATATTTTTTTTAAGATTTTAGATATAAGTAGAGGACTCATGTCCCGATGTGATGAATATTTTTTTTGTAATTGTTTTCAAAGTAAATAATTAATTATGAATTTTTTATTACAACTTTTAAAAAATATAAAAACTCGTATGTCTAACCACCTTAACTTGGTCAAAACTTCATGAAATTCAATTTTTTTTTAATCCTATAGTATGTGATGCATGTTTTGGATTCAAAAAATGTGATACCTTTTGGAAGCTATAGATGTTTTTTCAATCAGATTATCAATCAGGACTTTAGTCGTAATTCGAATAGAAAATGAATAATAATTATTTATTAAATTCAAAGTATTTAGCATAATTTATATTGGTGGAAAACTAAGAATATCCTTTAAAAACCCTTTTCATTTAATCAATTTTGGGTTAAAAAAAGTCATCAACCACATACCCTGCACATACCCATTATATCGCCACTTTTTGGCCCATCATAATCCTGCACATACCCTGTTGTAAGAAAGTTTTGTTAGGTGCATAAGAATATGAGGTCCTTTCCCCTCTCTT
The DNA here is from genome assembly GCA_007258455.2 of Sequoia sempervirens. Taxonomy (NCBI): domain Eukaryota; kingdom Viridiplantae; phylum Streptophyta; class Pinopsida; order Cupressales; family Cupressaceae; genus Sequoia; species Sequoia sempervirens. Next base: position 52,311 of record VDFB02107981.1, on the reverse strand, counting down.
TTTATTCATCGTCGATCCCTCTCCTAGTATCCCTTCTATGTGAGAGGTTTGTCTAGTGAAAGAAACCTTGGATAATCATAACAATCACATTTTTTCTTCTCCTATTATCTCTCACACTTGTGAAGATGATATTATAGTGCTAGAAGAACCAATTGATTAGAGTTTTGACAACCTGAGTTGTTTCTCTCTTCTTACCTCTCCTATTAAACATAACATTACTAAAGAATAGGACATCACAATAAGTAATCATGACAATCACACAACACAACAAGATGATGAGATCATAGAAACATTTCTAAAAATCACCTTACCTAGTCTCCATAATCATGATAATCAAACTTGTTTTTCTCCTAATATCCCTCCTTAATGCAAAGAGGATAGGTTGGTGTTAGAAGATATACCTATTAAACGTCATGAGAATATTATCCATCCCTTCCCTAATGTTCCTATCCTATGGGAAGATCTATTTGGTAAACATGAAAACCATAGCGGTCCTTCTCTTGCTGCCTCCCCTATTTGTGATGAAGCCACTTTACAAACTCCAACCACACATGAGCAAATTACTATATCTCCTTCTAGGGTAACTAATATGGAAAAAAAGAATGAGACCTTAGGGAGACACATGATAATAGCATAGACTCTTCCCCCTCATCTTCCCATTACCGATCAAAAAGAAAATTCAACCTATGATATAGGGGGATTTGCTGCTCATGAGTTCTCTTCATTCAGAGATCCTCATGGGGAAAACTTCCCTATATTACCTCAATGGAATAGTGGTGATAGTTCTAAAATTTGAAAGAGCAGGCCACAAAAGTTCTTTGGAAAAACTAACAAGCTCTTGGCCAAAGGACGTTAGCACAAAAATCAGATGACAACATGACGCTGACATCTTAGAGGCATGCTAGTGTCTCATATAGACCAGAGACTGAGTTTATCATAGAAAATGACTAAGTGACTACTAGCAAATGAATTACTGAGAATTGAAAAAATGTAGGAAAAGGAAAGAATGTGATAAATTAGTAGAATTGACAAAGAGAAGGAGAACAAAGGAAGGGGATACTTACAACCATGCAAGTGATGAAGCTTCCAATCTGTGAGTGTCTTCAATACCTACACACAAGAGGGAAAGAATGTTGGGGCTGTATAGGGGCCTGCCTCAGTCAGACCCCATTTTTGTGTTCCCACCTCCACAGACAACTAGATAGATAAAGAAGTAGAAATGAAGTAAAAAGCACTAAAGCACTAAAAAACAGTGTTATACTACTCAACCAAGTAATAAAGGAGAGGAGTGAAAGATTACCACCTCCACCAAGAGCGCTCAAGGCTAATGGGGGAGGAAATGAGAGGAACTCAAGCCTTTGCTGCAATGGTGTTTTGTTCCACAGTTGCTCTATTGACGTGGTAGAGTGTTGATGTTGCTACTATGAAGTGTAAAGTTTTGGTAGAATGCTTGGAAGAGGATGTGAAGCTTGTGGATGAAGTCTAGAAGTGGTGAAGAGATCTTCCAACCCTCAAATGCAAGTCCCTGGATTGAATATGAAGGAATGAGGGAGAAAATGGCCATATTCAGGTCAGTCGACTAAGGAGGGTGTTACAAATCGACCCCCAATGGGAAGTGTAACACCTCTACAGGCTCTAGATGTGAGATTCTGTCAGGGACGTAAGCGCGCTGTGTGAACGTTTGCACGCCGCGTGACGTCCTTGAAAGAAATGCCTCCACCGATGTTGAAAATAGGCACCAAGTGTGATGCAAGCAGCAGGCTTAGGTGGAATTAAGCCTCCGAACTTGGATTTCTAAGGTGGATAAAGGAAAAAAGGGGATTTACACATGGGGTGCAAATGTTGGATCTTAGTTGTGATCATATGGTTTGTCCTTGATGACAAAATCCCTTTCAGTTGATTCTACCTGTTGACAGTTTTAGTTTGGTTTCTCATGCTCTATCTTGGTACTATTTTGTCTATATGGTTTACTTGTCTTGGCATTAAGTGGATAGTCTACATTCAGAATTTTAATATCTTATGGTACTAATCAGTTTGAGCTTCATGCAGTCTCTAGTGACAGAAAAAGAACATATCGACGTGAGAATGGCAGGGTCTTCCCGATCCATTTATGAAATGTTTGTGTTGCCTATCGGTAAGACATTTCTGATGTCATAACGATTTGATTTTACGTTACACATGGAGTTTCATTAGACAGCTTTTGACATGACTTCTCTTTTGTCTTGGCGATAGTGGAAAGGTCTATCGGCATGAGTTGTGTTCACCACTGAGAGGTCTTACCAAATGAGTTGGGTCTCACCGACTAATACATGAGGTGGTTCATCGACGTAAGAAATCCCTATCGCCATGTTGTTTCATCGAGCGCTTTGTGTCTTAGCGACTGGCACATTAAAGATTCACTTCAGCCAGACATGTTACTTTCGGTATGAAGTCACAGTGAAATTGGTATGTCACACCGACTGCCGTTGAAAAATTATATATTGGCATGAGTTTAAGGCTTCGGTGAAGGGTCACAACAAAATTGTTATGTCTCACTGACCATATGCATGTGGACATCTATCGGTGAGACATTCACGTGGTTTCGGCGACCGAGGATGAACTTTTCGGCAGGAGTTTTGTTATTGGGGTAATGTCTCATCGAGCTTGAAATGTCTCCCCAACTAATGCATATGGAGGTTCATTGGCAGAGCTGGGCGGTATCAGAATAGGTCTCGACAAAATGGTTTTGTCTCACCGACATCACATCTAGGGTTTCGCTTCGGCCAAACTCAATGTATTCGATATATAGTCTCACCGAAGACATATTGTCTCACTGACCGTGCACCGAAAGGTCTTATCGGCAAAGGTTGTGGTTTCGTTGAAATGTCATAACAATTTCGTGGTGTCTTACCGACTTGTGCATAAAGAATTTTTGTATGACTCAAGCATTCTATGAGAGGTCTCCCCGATGACAGTATGCTATAGCGACACTCATAAGGATGAAGGTTACTTTTTGGTGAGAGAATTTTTGTGTCTTGCCGACCATTGATAATGAAATACATTTTGGTAAGACTCATGAGTTTCGATGTAAAGTCTCAGTGAACCTGTCAAGTCTTGGCGACAAAGTCTAATGAATGAATTTCAATGAAAGGTTGGTATTGTCTCAGTGACTCTCAGTGAATAAAGCATTTTAGTATGACTCATGTGCTCAAAGAAAGGTCTTGGCGAGTTTGAATTCTTATACCAACTGAAAACATAAAGGTAATCATCTCGGCAAGAGTTAGGGTTTTCAGCGTGAGGTCTCAGTGAGTGACCTCCGGTCTCGCCGATGGAACACAAAAAGTTTTTGTTGGCATAAGTTTTGACTTGTCTTAGCGACACACAAGATGATAAGTGACTTTCGGTATAACGAAGTTATCTATATGAGGTCTCCCTAAAGCGACATGTCATGGCGACAAGTTTGACCACGTGGGCTTTCGGTAAGACACAAGATGTTCTACAAGATGTCACCCTGACTATGCATTGTCTTGGCGAAGGCGGATGAAGGATACATCTTGGCGAGAGTGTGTTTTTGTTATAGCGACTCATAATGGATAAAGCCTTTTGGTGAAACATAATGAAATCTACATAACTTCTCCCCGATAGCAGAATGTCACAGCAACAAACAGAGGGATGACTGACGATGATAAAGTTTCCTTTAGAATAGGTATTGAATTGTCACAGCGAAAAGTTTGATCACGAGTGCTCTCGGAAAAACAAAGACTTGTCTACAAGATGTCTCTCTGATATCAAAAGGATATAGCAATAGTGAATGAGACAAAAGGGCTTTCAGTGAAACTTGATGTGTTCTGCGAAAGGTATTCCCGACTTCACTAGGTCACGGTGAAAGCAAATAAGGAAAAAGAAACATAGTTCGCATAAGGTTATAGCGAATCACAAAGAAAACGTGGCAACTATTATCTCAGTGAATGATTAATGAAGACTCATACATTGTGGCTGGCATGGATTTTTCTAAGTATAGTTACATGTAGACATCTTTGGTTGGCATCGAATCTCTGGCAAGATATTCTCTGAGTTTTTAGAGGTTATGATTTTCTGTTAGTGGGTAGTCATGGATTTGATGAAAATCTTTCAGTTACAATTTGAAATCTCCTGACTCAGTGCATAAATTAAAGCTCTCTGGATATGCATTACTCTAATTTTTACCATCATCTACAGATCATCATTATTCAGCTTCATATTCTAAAAATAGCAAGAGAGTTTCAGAATCTTGTGAAAAATGCTTTTTGAAGATTTCTTGATAACAAACACACTTGAAATGTATATAAAAAGCAGTGTTGAAAAATGTGAATGCATTGCTAGTTGTAATTCTAAGAGTATAATTCCTTATCTGTATGGGAATGTATGAATAAACTGTAGATGAGAAAACAGAGAGATATGTGCTTAACTGAAAATAGAGAAATCCTCTGATATTTTTATTGTTCTGAAAACAACAATGAGGGGTTGGTGCTCCTTGAGATAGATATCTCTAAACGAGGGGTTGGTGCTCCTTGAATTTGGTGTTTCTAATTGAGGGGTTGGTGCTCCTTGAGTTGGTGCTCAAAAATTAGCCTATAAGGCATTGTTAAAAGTGGTTTTTGAAGATTAAGCCAGTAAGGTAGTTTAGGAGTGGTTTTTCTACCCCAGGAGGGTTTTCCACTTGGCAAATCTTTTGTCTCTTTGTTCTTCTGTGTGCTCACTGATTTTCTTTGTTGTTGTTGTTGTTTCAGTTCACTATTGGGATTATTAATTTTCTCAATTCTGTTTATGAATGATTACATTCAACTCATGAATGTATTCATTAGAGTAATATTGAGATCAAATCTGAGCTATGTTTTTGAATATGTGAAAATGAGTCAAATCTATTAAGACACTGATTCACCCCCCCTCTCAGTGTCATTTTAACTCCAAGAATTGGTATCAGAGCATAGGGTCATCTGATAGGTCTAAACCACCTAGGATTGTTCCTAGTTTCTTGGAGTAATTTGGTTAATATGGGAAAGAATAGAAGGAATAAGGGAAAAATATGTTCTCAGCAAAATGCTATTCATCATCTTCAACCTGAATCTAGTATAAGGAATAACGAGGAAGAGTTCATAAACAGTAGCTTTGAAATGGTAGAGTATCCTAGATCTAGAACTCCTCAGTTCGAAGGAACAAAATTTATTATATGGAAAAATAGGATGGAAACATACTTACTTTCTTTAGGATCTGAAGTGTGGGAAGTAGTTGAAAAAGGTTGTACTACATCTGCAACATCTCCTTCCACTCTTGAGGAGATGAAAGCTCTTGAATTCAATACCAGAGCTATAAATGCTATTCTTAATAACTTTCCAAATAAACTCATTACAAAAGTCATTCATTACAGCAGTGCTAAGGAAGTTTGGGACAAGTTGACTGAAATGAATCAGAATAGTGAGTTACAAGAGGAGATATCTTTGGATACTGAAATAAGTTGTGAAACATCTGAGAGTGAAGAAGGTGTAAACCTTCATAGTTTTGAAAAGAAGTCCAAGGAGATCATTAATGAATATTTAGATGATCAAGAAACTTGTGTAAAAGTAGATCAATCTTTGGGTGAAGTCAACTCTAAATAGGAATATGATGAACCAGAAAGTGAGGTTGATTTGGAAGGTGAACTCCTATGTGCCTTAGATACTATTAAGCTTAGAAAAGAAAACAAACAACTTCAGCAAGAAGAGAGTTTGGAAGTCAAGTTAAAAGACAAGGATGAATTGTGTAATAAACTAGAAAATGAGATTGATTCTTTAAAGAAATGTTCAGATAATGATTCCTTGTTAAAAGAACTAAATCTTAAGGACAATATGATTATAAGTCAGAAAATTGAAATTGAAGAATATAAGAGGATTGCAGATGTTGTGAGTTCTGATTTGGAGATTAAAAAGATTGTTTGTCTAAAACTTGAAGAAGAAGTAGTTGCTTTAAGAAAAGAGCTTGAATGTATCAATGCTCAATCTGGTAAAATTCAGAAATTTGATCATAGTACTAATATATTGAATGAGATGTTGGGCAGGCAAAAGCATTCTAAAGATCCTACAGGAGTGGGATATGAGGTTGGACAAAGCTCTACAGACAAATCTAAACATGAAACAGTGTTTACTACTTCAGATGGAAAGAAGTTTACAGCCAAGCAAACACCAAGAATGAAGGTTGATCTTGGTTACTGTATTGCTGCATCAAAGGATAACATTGACACTAGAAGACAATCTAAAGGTATTCATAGAGAAAGGAAAAATGTCTTCAGATCTTCACATCCTTGGCATGATCATTCATTCAGGTATAATCATTCTTTCCAAGGATATTGTTATGTTTGTAATGATTATGGTCATAAGGAAATTGATTGCATAAGATCGTCAAATAAGAATCATTCTAATGTCCCTAGAAATGAGGATGTGGTGTGTTACAACTATAACAATTTTTGTCACTTGAGAAGAGACTATAGAATAAATACAAGTGATAATAATGTAGGGAACAATGCTGGAAATGTCTGTAGGAAGTCTTCTATTTCTCAGAACAATCACAAAGTCATTTGTTTCAGATGTAATAACATTGGACATAAGGTACAACAATGCAGATTCAATAGAAAGACATGTACTTTAAGAAAACAAGTGAAAATGTCTTCATTGGTGTGGAGAAGAAAGAGAAATCAAGATGACAAGAAGAGCAATAAAGATGCTTCTGAGAAAACTCCTTGTGCACTTCTTGCACAAGTGTTTCCTTCTAGGTCTTGAGAAGAAGAAAAGACTCAGGGGGAGTCTATTATGGTAATATATTTTACCCTTATGGAGTCTAGAATGATGCATGACATCTTGCATTTGTTTTTGGTGGTATAAGATGTAAAGAAATGGCTTGTATATTCCACTATTTCATTATGTTTTTTAAATACAAGTTTGAAGTACATTGACAATTCTTTGGTGAGGTTGATGCTCTGATATTGAAAATCATTGATAGGAGTTGAAGCTTTGTGGTTTAAATTCCTTAACCTTTTGTTATTACTGACAAAGGTATTCATCCGATTTGAAAGGAAATGGATAAAACTCTGCATTAAGAAATGTTTTTTCTTGGTCTAGTGGTTGACAGTTTTCAGAAGATTTTGAAATGACATAGCACTTTGTTTTTAAAAGAACTTTTTGGATGCTTGGGTTCTGAAAAAATGGTATGTCCTTATGAAATCTTTGAGTGGTGTGGAGACATATAGATGAGTTCCTCAATTTATTAAAAATAAGAAAGCCTTTTTGAAGTGATGTCACTGTTTTTATCTTTGGAGAACAGTGATTGAAAACAATGTTTGATGTCATGAGTTATTTTTGTGATGATACTATTTGGTGTTGTGTGAGGGCTGAGATTAATTATCTTTGGTATTTTTTCATCGATCTTGGTGTGGTAATAGAAGTTCTCAAATGGTCTGAGGATGGGTGTACAAGAACAGATTGATGATGAATTATGCTGTATACATGCTTTCAAGTTATCTTTTGTGTATGAAAAGAGTAAAATGATGTGTGTCATTTGAAGGACAACCAGTATCATTGGTCTTTGCTGTGTATTGTCATGAACAGTGACTGAGGTTACTTGTGTTGAGAAGAGGTTGGTTGTTTGTTCTCAAATTTTGGTATTGCTAGATTGCAGTTAATCTGAATGTGGAGTAGGTGATCTTGAATGTGCCTTGTTCGAACTTGTCAAAGAAGGTGGTATGTTCAAGTAATAGGTCTTCAATCTTTAGCCGGTTCTTATGGTATTTGGTTGGCTTCTTAGTTGTGTTTCCTAGCATTGCACATTCTTCTTTTCTATCCTTTGTCATTGAGGCAAAAAGGGGGAGAGTCATTTGTGCTTTTTCCATCAAGGACAAAGGGGGAGTTTGTTGGATCTTAGTTGTGATCATATGGTTTGTCCTTGATGACAAAATCCCTTTCAGTTGATTCTACCTATTGACAGTTTCAATTTGGTTTCTCATACTCTATATTGGTACTATTTTTTCTATATGGTTTACTTGTCTTGGCATTCAGTGGAAAGTCTACATTCAGAATTTTAATATCTTATGGTACTGATCAGTTTGAGCTTCGTGCAGTCTCTGCTGATAGAAAAAGAACATATCAGTGTGAGAATGGTAGGGTCTTCCCAATCCATTTATGAAATGTCCGTGTTGCCTATCGACAAGAAATTTTTGATGTCATAATGATTTGATTTTACATTACACATGGAGTTTCATCAGGAAGCTTTCGGTAGGACTTCTCTTTTGTCTTGGCGACAGTGGAAAGGTCTATCAGCATGAGTTGTGTTCACCGCTGAGAGGTCTTATTGAATGAGTCAGGTCTCACTGACTAATACATGAGGTGGTTCATCGACGTAAGAAATCCCTATCGCCATGTTGTTTCATCAAGCACTTTGTGTCTTGGTGATGGCACATTAAAGATTCACTTCAGCTAGACATGTTACTTTCGGTATGAAGTTACAGTGAAATTGGTATGTCACACTGACCGCCGTTGAAAAATTATATATCGGCATGAGTTTAAGGCTTCGGTGAAAGGTCACAGCGAAATTTTTATGTCTCACCAAGCATATGCATGTGGACGTCTATCGGCGAGACATTCACGTGGTTTTGGCGACCGAGGATGAACTTTTCAGCAGGAGTTTTGTTATTGGGGTATTGTCTTATCGAACTTGAAATGTCTCCCCGACTAATGCATATAGAGGTTCATTGGCAGAGCTGGGCGGTATCAAAATAGGTCTCAGTGAAGTGGTTTTATCTCGCCGACATCACATCTGGGGTTTCGCTTTGGCCAAACTCAATGTATTTGGTATATAGTCTAACCGAAGACATATTGTCTCACTGACCGTGCACCAAAAGGTCTTATCGGCAAAGGTTATGGATTCGCTGAAATGTCATAATGATTTCGTGGTGTCTTACCAACTTGTGCATAAAGACTTTCGGTATGACTCAAGCATTCTATGAGAGGTCTCCCCGATGACGGCATGGGCAACGACACTCATAAGGATGAAGGTTACTTTTCGGTGAGAGAATTGTTGTGTCTTGCCGACCACTAATAATGAAATACATTTCGGTAAGACTCATGAGTTTCAATGTAGAGTCTTAGTGAACTCGTCAAGTCTTGGTGACAAAGTCTAATGAATGAATTTTGGTGAAAGTTTGGTATTGTCTCAGCGACTCTTAGTGAATAAAGTATTTCGGTATGACTCATGTGCTCGAAGAAAGGTCTTGGCGAGTTTGAATTCTTATACCGACTGACAACATAAAGGTAATCATCTCAGCAAGAGTTAGGGTTTTCAGCGTGAGGTCTCAACGAGTGACCTCTGGTCTCGCCGATGGAACACAAGATTTTTTTGTTGGCATAAGTTCTTACTTGTCTCAACGACACACAAGATGATAAGTGACTTTCGGTATAACAAAGTTATCTATATGAGGCATCCCTAAAGCGATATGTCATGGCGACAAGTTTGACCACGTAGGCTTTCGGTAAGACACAGGATGTTCTACAAGATGTCACCCCGACTATGCATTGTCTTGGCGAAGGCAGATGAAGGATACATCTCAGTGAGAGTGTGTTTTTTTCACAGCGACTCATAATGGATAAAGCCTTGTAGGACCCTAAATCTGCATTGGCTCAAAAACAAAAACCCTTAGTATTGTTAGTAAACCAAAGCAAACAAAAAATCCCCTATAAGATTCATCTAATCACAAGAATGTTGCCAAAGAAACAAGCAAAACATAGAAAGGCATCATTCTAATGATCAAACTAGCATCTTATAGTGGATTGGTGCTTCTATGGAAAGAAGCCCTTTCCCAATCCTTGATTGATAAGCTAGTGATGAAATTGTTATGGATATGGAGATGATAAATGGACAAGATCAAGTTCTCAAAGAGAATGACCTTGCATCAAGTTGTGGAGGATTTGCTTGAGGATGAAGCTTCTCATTTAAAGATTTTCAAATGCTAAGTGTGCCAAACATGGAGAATGTGGGACTAAGATTGGACCAATGAAAGAAGGACACTTGTCATCATGTGAGTGGTTGATGTATGTGCAAGATTTGGGAAGAGTGCCCATGAGAGGGAGAATTTGAATTCAAATTTTGCAATAAATGCTGAGTTTGACCTTGGAAGGGGACACGTAAGAGACATGTAAGGCCTCATAAATGCTCTGTTGGGTGTACATGTCCACTTGGGGGGAGATTCAAACTTGGAGAATATTCTCCCTTTATGCCAAGTTGAAAATAAAGATTTTGATAAATCAATTAAATGCAATTTCATGTGCAAGTGGCCAAATCTAGAGAATGCAAGTGGGTGAGATTAGCATTTAATCATGGTTAGATTAGATTAATGATGATTAGGATGATTTGACCTTTACGACTTTCATATTTGATTTATTTAAATCAGAAAAGGATGGAATATGACTTGGAGATTTAATTAAATAAAGTCCCGATTTATTTGATGAATGAAATATGATTATGCATGATGTAAATTTGACATGTCTACATTTTGCCCCTCTTTGAAGCAATGTATTTGTTGCGTTGGTTCAAAAAATAATCTTACTGCGATCAAAATAAAAAAAATTATGATTTTTCGGATGCCCCAGAGGAAAGAAGTACACTGGTACATTACCCCCTCGAGATATCGAGTGAAAAGATTCGATTTGAGGGTCGATCTCATGATAAAGAGGTTCAAAATGGATGGTTATGGATGATGATGCAAATGAGATGATTTTAAGATGCTTAGAATAACAAATCTATATTATCCTAAACAACTTAAATGATGATATGCTATGAAATGGATGAGATTGATGATGTGATATGCTATGATTATGCAATGGATGATTTATGCAAATGCTTAGACTAACATATATATATTATGATGATGATATGAATGCACAATGGATGCATGATGTATGCATGATGGATGAATTGGTGATGATGATGTTAGCGTAGAAATGAGATGATGACAAGAGGATCGAACAAGTCCATGATCTGACGAGATTTTATTAGAGATGATGATGATGATAAATGGATGATAAAAATTGGATGATTTGCTTATCAAGGATTGGGATTTTAAAAGGGCTACTTACCTTATGTTTGATAACACACGTAGGTACGATGCATCAAGGTATAAAGAACTAGGATGGCGTTGTGCCTAGTGTGATGGAATTTGACTCAACAAGCAGATAGGAGTATTCTTGTTCACACTTGACATACGAAAACCTTGCTAGGGCGTACCTAACAAAGCAAGTATTCGCCAAGTTATTTTACAAGAACATCCAACAAGCACAACAAACAAAAGATAATGATTGTTTCCCCATTCCTATCTCTCTAAATCCTTCGTTCGGATATCATCGAGATGTCCTTGGAATGAGTTCAATAAGATAAATCAAAAGAAAAGATCAAGTACGTAAACAAGCCAATGTTCTTCATACCTCTAGCCAAAGGGATTTGTTTTTGATAGGATAAGAATCCAAGGTGATATCCAAAATGATTCCCATTGTCAGAACGATATATCCTAGGACATGCATTGTATAGGATGATGATGGTTTGATAAGTTGATTGATAGGCTGTTGATATGACGTCGATTGACATGTTTGCAAATGATCAAGATTTTGATTTTGTGTTACAGGTTTGTTGTTTCGATTTTGATTTTACGATTGAAGATTGATTTTTCCAACTGCTATGATTGTCTCTATTTGTGTTGCCAAAGGATGAAGGTGATGATCAGTTTATTATGGATGATTGATTATTGCGGGTGAAAGCAAAACAGGATGGGACATATTTTTTCAAATATTTGGATGTTTTTGATGTTTTGAGGCTGTTTTTGGATTTTGATGTTTTCTGAATGTTTTTGGATTTTGATGTGATTTTGGATGTTTTTTGGATTTTGATGTGATTTTGGATGTTTTTGGATTTTGATGTGATTTTGGATGTTTTTGGATTTTGATGTGATTCTAGATGTTTTAGATTTTGATGTGATTCTGGATGTTTTGGATTTTGATGTGATTTTGGATGTTTTTCGATATTTTCTGACTTTTTGAGTGTTTTTTTTTTTGATATGTTTTGGATGTTTTTGGATTTTCTGATTTTCTATTTTTTTTTGTATTTTCACATGATTTTGATGATTTTGATATGGATGTGTATGACGATATCAGTGCTCTGTTTAAGATTTTTTTCTAAAAACCAAGCTAAGATTGATCGATTAGGTCAATGGATTGATGATGATGATAACATTGTTGAGGATGCACAACAATGCAAGGATTGATTGATCAGGATTGATGACGATAACATTGTTGAGGATGCACAATAATGCAAGGATTGATTGATCAGGATTGGTGATGATAACATTGTTGAGGATGCACAACAATGCAAGGATAGTGTTAAGCAACACAATGATCGGGAAGGATATCCCAAGATGATGATGGATTGATGATGATGATTTGATTAGATTTGATTGATTAGGATTGTTGAAGCTTGGTTTGGGAACAAAAGTTGTTCAAATGATTTGACGTGATGTTTGAAGTGCAACTTGGATGCGACTGATTTTGATTATTTGGATTGATGTTCGATGAAAGATGACAATTGATAAGGAATATGTTCTCATCAAAATATGCCATGGGCTAGTGATTCAGATTATGGCTCACAAATGCTTTGACCAATTTGATTTCACGTTTTCCAATGTTCGGATCACCACATAAGTCAGAGGATATAGATCAAGATTTATTCCCAAAGCAAGATGTATATATATCTGCCCCCAGTGTCTAGCAATGTATGGAATGCGTTGGATGGATCTTTGGATACGTTTATGGATGGATGGATATGGATTATCTTGCGATAAGATAAGGTGTTTGGATAAAGGATGCTCATTTGGATAATGCTTCATGACTCAGATAATGCTACATAGGATAGGATCAATAAAAAATGACCCATGTCAAGACGTTTACCATAAACAAGTGTAAAGTGTGCCCCAAACTTTCATCAAGATCAAGATAATTTTGACTATGGATGCAGATATATGTGAATGGATTGGATAAATGGTTCATGGATGGATGGATTTATTATGGATAAGATGGATAGAATGCACAATTTATTATTGATGGGATGAGATGCTTTCACCTGAAATAGCGCACGTAGATGCTCGATTCTACTCATGACGCCTGTTTGCCAAGTTTTCATCATAGTCTTGCCCAAAGTGCCGCCCATGCGATTTTCACTAGAGGACAATTTTTATCTTTATTGTTTTCAATCCTTTTTCTAATTTTTTTTGGATTTTTTGCTTTTTTGCTTTTTTTGATTTTTTTGAAAGATTTTAAGCTCATGCTGAATCATGAGGTGTTTCTGATGTAGATGCCCCTGTCATAACGTGCCATCGATATCCTACCTGAAGAAGTTGCTTTGCTAAGATACGTGCACTTGAATGCAACTTTTGGGATTCTTGATCTGCTTCGTTGATACCAGAGTTGACTTTGTCTTTGTGTGCACATCACGACATATTTCCTTCTGAATCCTTATGATGAAGGGTTGTTGCCAATACACGGTCAATGTAAGAATTGGATATTATGCATGGAGGCATGGATGGAGTGTGTTTAGGGATAAGAGATGGATTGGTTGATAGCTTGGAATCTTTGACTCTCCAAACTTGGGAAGATGAGCAATGATGGGTGGATACGAAAGTGTGCATGGAATTAGGACCCACTGCTTGATACACTTTGTATGTCACTTGAAATGCCTGCTTTTTCTTTTGCGAACATCTTTGATGGATACTTTTCCCTTTTTTATTTTTCCCCATAGTTTCTTTGATTGATGGAGTTTGATAGGGATGATCTTTCTTTGTATTTTTTGGTATCCATGCGTATTTGATTTGTCTGATATGCTTCTTAGCTTCTTTTTCTTTGATAACGTTCTTCGTACTTTGATTCAAACCTTTCTTTTGACATTGGTCCCAATTCATGGATGGGATGTTAAGTGGATGAAGATTCATGACATGGCTAGTTGTAGTATTGACACTAGTTTCATCATAAGGACTCTTCGTGCTCCCTATGTTGACGTTTGCTTGAGACAAAGTTGCCCCTAGTATGGTGATGGTAGTACCTTCATGATTTGATTTTTCCTGTTCTAAGAGATCTTGTTTAGAATGCATTCTCTGACAAATGACCACCGTAGAGGACATTGTTTCAATTTGCTGCTCTGCTAACTCTGGAATAGCTTGTTCTATTTGACTAGTTTCCTTGAGCGGATAATGTTGGACATCCTTATTCATTATGTCCTCAGTCTGAACTCGAGATATATCTGATCCTGATGTTGATAACTCAGTTTGACTGTAGGAGTTGATCATCTGCTCTTTTTGTGTAACAAAATCTTGTTCTAGCTGAAGATCATCTATGTGTCCATCCATAGAAAGCATCTCATGGGTAGATGGATGAATATGCATTATGCTGATGTGATCATCATTTGTGACATCTTGTATGGATAGGAGAGTGTCCATTAGATCATTATAGTAGATCGAATATACAAATTCTTGATCTTGAATGATTTTAGAGTTACTTTCAACATGCTTTGGATCAAGTTCCCGACATGGGTCAGTTTTAAAGGATGGATTGCTTACAAAGTATTCTTGGATGTTGACATTAGACATGGTAAGTGGTTCAAGATCTTCAAGTATCGATTTTAGGGTTCCTTTAGTAACTGTAACCATGAGGTCAAAGGATGTCAACATGTCTTGGAAGGGACCATTGCTAGACTTTGGTGAAGGATTTTGATCATGCTTTGGCATAAATTCTTGAGATATATCCTCTAACTCATAAGGCAATGTAGAGACATTTTCAATATGATCATTGGTCAATGGATCATGCATTATGTTAACAGGATCAAATAATCCTAACACTCCTTGAAATAGATCACTAAAGAGTGGTTCTTGATGTATGGTGAGTTGGTCATCGGATTGTGTAGATATATCCGAAATGTGCTCCTCGAGGGAGAGGTTTTGATCATTGTTTTCGACAATTGCGGTGGGGAGATTGTGAATGTCTTCGACCAAGTGATGTTGATATTTCTTGAATTGGCTCATTGTCAAGTATTGTTGGTGGATTTTGATCGTGATTCAAAAGTGACTCTTGACATATGTCAATTTGATCATTAGATGAAGTAGACATAACTACAAGGTGCTTAGTGATGGATTTATCTTGATCCTTTTTCACAACAGTTGTCATTTTTTGTGTTTGTGCTTGTGTTTGTTGAGTAGCCTAAGAGGCTTGGGCAGCTTGAGAGGCTCGTTGCACTTGTCGAGCTTGTCTTGCTTATTGCATGGTTAGATATTGTTGGATGGCCTTTTGGTATGACTGGTGAGCTTTTAGAGCAATGTCATATTGTCTTGCTGCATTTGGTTTTGGTGGTAGTGGTGGCGGATTTGGAATCATGTTGGATGTAATGACAAGTGGTTGAGATACGCTTGGAGTGATTGTGGGGGTTTGAGATGTGATGGGCATGATAGTGGTGGTTGGAATGATTGAAGGGATAGTGATGGTTGGCATGACTGAGGTGATAGGTTCTTGGGAGACCGTCTTTTGATTTGGGATCAATATTGTTGTTTGATTAGATACCATCCATTGGTGTGATGTCGATGGTATATTCGAAGGATTTGATGTGATGGTTTGATTGGTGTTAGGTGGATTGATTTGGATGGAGTGATTGGTGCTAGGTAAAGGGGGAAGCCCTAAACCAAGGAATGATGTTGATATGGGTAATGGTGGTGGAGATGTCTCTTCGTGTAATGATTCAACTATTTTGGTAAGTGTAGCAATTTGATCTAGCCAAATTTTTTCTTGATTTCGATCTTGACTCCCTTGATATAGTTGATTTGGTTTTTGTTCCCGTAGATTTGGAGTGTGTACTTGTGTTTGATTTTGGACAATGTTATGATTTGGCACAACACTCAGATTTGGCATGATAGGTTGAAATTGAAGATTGTTGATGTTGGGAATCACATTGCCTTGAATTGGAGTTGTTAACATCTTGTTTGGATTTTGAACAACATTTGTGTGATTTGCAAACATATTTATCGCAAATTTTTCCAGATTCATGTTTGGTAAAGTTGTACTTGGCACATTCACATTTGGCATGCATGGATTTGGTGGGATGATGTTGGTCGTTTGAAGGCTCATGCCTTGATTGTTCGGTTGATAGACTTGTAGGTTTGGACTTGGATTTAACATCAAGAAATGTGTTCCAATCTTTGATTTGGGCATACTCACATTTGTTGTGCCATTGAAATTTGGAGAAGGTAATGATCCCATGTATGGTTTGTATAGATGTGAGTGTTGAGAATCAATTAACGTTGTAAGGCTTTGATAACTTATTTAACTTGGGTTACTCATGATGTATGAATCAAGTCTATATTCTATGTTCCTCTTGTGTTTTGACCTTGTTACACAAGTGACCTCTAGGGTTCTTAGGACCAATAATGAGATGAAGGATGAAAAGGGGGGTGAATGATATGAGTGTTGAACATTTAGGAACTTTGGATCAATGCTAGACTTAGGGTTTGATTTTGATTGTTTTGATTGGATAATGAACTTGTAAACCCTAAGATGTTGGATGTGATCTTAGGATGAACTTGTTCAAAGGATGGTTGATTTAATTAAATGTATGAGAAAGGATGCATTCCCACACACCTAATTAAACAAATGGCTTTGATTTGATTAAAGGATGATTTACCCAAGTCTAGGATGATGTTTTCAAAAGCTCTAAAGTTGTTTTGGACGGATGAATTTTGATAAATGTTTGAGATGGATGAAGTGTTTGATTTGATCCTAAGAGACTTAGAGAGACTTTTTTTACTAGGCCAAGGTATTGAAGAACACACTTTTCTCTAAGAGCAATCAAAGGACCAATGTTTGCATGAAAATCATATGACCAAAAGATATCAAACACATGTGTGGGGTCCAATTTGTTATCTTTGCTTAATGAGTTATTTTTACCACAAACAAACTTCTTGATTAGGTTTCAAACTAAATGTACAATGTCACAACTTCTTTTTGTCCCACAAAAGTGCTATGTGGAAGTTCCAAGAAATCAGGACAAGGGTTGCCTAATGTTGACCTTTGTAAGAGCAAAATAAGATGTAAACCCAATTACTTAGAAACCTCTAAGGACATAATCCATAGGGTAAGCAATAGTTCTTGGGTTTTGTCAAAGGTATTTTCTCTAACTAAGGGGTTTGAAATTTTGATGATGATGTTGAATGTTGGTTTTCCAAAGTTTTTGATAAACACACTGTGTTTTCAAACAAGCAATGTAACATCCTAGCTCAATTGGTACGTTTTTCTTAGTGGGCTTGCCTCATGCCCTTCATAGTAGAAGAGATGATTTTACATGCAACCAAGGACAAAATATAAAGGTATGTTAAGAATGATGTATTAACCTCTATATTTCAACCAAGATCGGATATGGCAAGTAACTTCTATGAATCTAAGTTCCAATGCACCACTTTGATAAACTCGTTGGATGGACTGGATGGCAACTACAAACAAGGTTCTTAATGACACAACATCGGGGACATGGCACCTTGCAAGCATCGAACAAGCCACTAAAGGCTTTAATCAATCCTACTAGAGGCTCTTATACATTTTACGGTAGTACCCCATTCTGAAAGACATTGTACGGCTAAGGCCTACATACCATGAGGACTTGACAGTTTAGTCTTATCCATTTGTATACCGGCCCGAATGAAAAACCGGTTGGAGTCGCCTTCGATTTCTCCTTTCGGATGTGTCTCTTAGGCAGGCCCCTCTAAAGGTAAAAAATAGCGAGCAAGCACATCCGTAGTTCGATCGATCTTCGTTTAGAAACAAAGGGAGAACACATGTGATATACCTAACTCACACTCGCAAAGTGTTTTGTTCAATTTTAAAAACCCAAATCGAAGTGTGTATGGGAAATTATTTACACAACTTAATGTCACCAAAAGCCTTTTAATTCTCAAGATCGCCGTGAGGCGTGAGAGAAGCGCATACATCTTTTGATGATATTACTTTGTGTAAATAATTAGAAGCACACATTCATTTTATCCTTCAAAGCAATGGTTTGATTCATTTTTTAGAGCACCAAATGAAGTGTGAGAAATTGCCTTGTTTAATTTGTTAATCCCAAACAAAATCTAGTCAGTTTCTAAGGTTTAATTTTAATCCAACATTGAAAGAAAACAATGATCTAGTTGGGTTAAAACAAAAAATTAAAGCAATAAATGGACGTCCTAGGTTCTTTCAATAAGCATTAAGAAATGCTTTTTCAAGGTCAATGTCCACTTTGTCAACTCCCATTCACTTATGATTTATCCATCTTGGTGAGCAGTACCTACAAAAGCACGATGGTTATACATCAAAGAGTTTAAAGGCACCCCATTGATAAAGATAAATAAGCATGATAGTATATTTAACCAATTCATATTAAGCATGAAAAATCGATCCACAATTTTATTTTGAGACACTAATCAGATTAAATCAAGAGACTACACCTTTCACTAGAACTCCAAATCTTATGATGTTAGCTCAAAACCTTTGCACTAAATCAGGCTGATAATACTGTTTTATCATAAGACCACCATTGATTTTGCATAGCGAGCAATAATAATGATAAACCTATTTGATGATCCCATTTATTGCTTTTACTACTGTTTAAAATATCACAAATTATGCAACATCCAAATGCTTTAAAAAATGGTGAACGTAATTCAATGGAAATGCTAATGATAAATTTGTAGACAATAAATAAATTAATTGTAAGAAGCAGACATTAAATATGTAGACTTTAATGCTACCCTTTCAAATTGATGCAAGTGGCAGGTGTGCTGCTGCGCCCAATGATGGCAAGATTTGTTTTTTTTTTACCAGCATCGTCCCAGCTTTGAATTTGATGTTCTATTTACTGAAGACAGGTGGATCATACGGTGCTTTCACTTCTCCAATCAACCATCGCTTTCAATAGTAAAATATATCCTTGGGATGAGTGCAATCTGTATAGCATCTAGAACAAATACACTGAAGATAGTACTTGTGCCTTTTGCATATCCAGTGCATCACAACTTTCATCAAATTATTGAGTTAACAAAAGCCACTAAAAAAAAGAAGACCGGTTGCTGCCACACAAAAAATATACTTCAAAGAAAATGATGCGCCTTGTCTAGAAGCAGCTTGAAGACATGATTAAAGATTTTTTTTATTAAAGACCTTTGCCGTCAAATCAAGCAATGTTAGCGAGAGATAAAGGACCTGGAGAGATATTTAAGACTTGCTTATTTTGACTGCAGATACCACAGCCAAGAATGTAACTTCGATGCAATAGAAAATGCGCTGAGACTAATCAAAATAGCCGAGAGACAAAAGTACTCCAAATGTGGAAGCAGAGAAGGCGTGTGAATTTACTTCAACTAATGTTTCCTTGCTCTCCTCCTATCATAACCGCCATCGCCATTTCATTCAAAAGAAAGCCGTTTGAACAAGGAATGGAAATAAGTGACTACAGACATAAGCTACTTGAATTATTCTTTTATGTTTTTTATGCGACCTACTCCAACACAATAATGGCGTTAAATACTTAATGGATAGTATGAAATCTGTTTGACAGACCGCTCCAAAAAATTGTAATCTCGGGGAATGCGTTGATTGCAGGATATGCACGCAGATTGGATTTGTTGGAATGGTTGTTCACCAGATAAATGTCACATGTGAGAAGCTTTTAAGCAATGGCTAGGCATAAAAGGCAGCGACTAGAAGTATTATCAAGCTAACGCATTTGGCAGGTCGTAGGCACGTGAGATGAATGCGCAGACCTAGGCTTGGGCCATGCTCGATAACTACCAAACAGAGAAAAATAAATGTGTGCCTCTGTCAACAGCTCTTCAAACAGTAAATGATAAGATATTAGCTAAGTTCCTCTTGCTATGAATGTATTCTGACAAATGGTCAACCATCAACACATGCCTTGGCTGGCGCATTTCAGGCTGACTTGTATTGCAATCAAAGTCCCAAATTTAAATGTAAATGTTTCTACAACCTTTTCGACCAGCACATAATGGTTACAGGACAGAGGGTACGTTGAATCAAAAATAGCCATGACTACTTGGTCAGTGAAATAGAGCGTCATTACTCAGGATCATGCACAAATGTGTTCTCTGCGGGTGCCAAGGTAAGCATTAAATAAATGGGTCTTCAATGAACTTTCAAGTTTATGCGATTAGCAAGCATATGGCAAAAATAGTGAACAAAGTCCTTTGAAAACTTTCAAGTAAATGCATTTGGTGTGTATAAAGTCAGAAAATTCATGTAAAATAAAGAAAGGTGCAAGATCTATTCATCACAGGAAAAATAAAAGACTTGGAAACTTTCAGTCGTTGAAGCAACATAAGAACTACTTTTCAAAGAGTCTTTTAAGGCTTTCAGTGAAATGCATCTGATAGGTGTAAAGCCAATGCATCAGACCTTTGAAGGGAGCAATGAAAATAGGTAGATTTGAACCAAAAGAGCATGATATGCCGACAATAGAAAGAAGAGATGGGGTCTCAGAAGCAATAGATGAGAAGAAGATAGTTTCTATCTATCCTAATGTAGTTTCGCAGAAATCAATCCAGTCAAAAGAGTCCACTCTCAAGGAGTCTGCTACTTTATGCAAGCCGAAGATAACAAGATTATTCTTCCTCAGCAAATGACATCTCTTTCTCTATTTGCAAACTCCTCTGTAGATACCTGTAGTCTCACAATAATCCAAGGATGACAAACACATTAAAATATTAGCATGAAAGGGGCGCAAACAACTCTAAATGTTAGTGTGGAAGCAGAAAAGCGTTCCTACGAATTTGCTGCCTCAAAAATATGTTCACTATCGACCATTAAGATATTCATGCTAATATAAGGAAGAAAATAGGATTCACAGGATCATATAACCAATTCAGTTCATTGAATTTTGAGAGTCAAATTAACACAATTGGCAGGTATAGAGCTGAACTTTATAACTAAGGATGTGTAGACCAGATATATGAATCGTTTGACAAAATTCTTCAAAGAAAAGTTGTGTATAAGAAAACTTTCAAGGCAAGGCATAAAAAAGAAGAAGACAATGACCACATATGTTATTACCTAATGCATCAGCAAACAGGTATGTGGCAGAGATATCTTTTTCAACAACAGGAATGAGTAGTAAGACAATCTTATAAACACAAAGACTTATATTGAATCACATCTTCAAGATCATAACACATTGAAAGAAACATTGTTCTTTCACCAAAAATAATAATGTCATTATAGACAAATCCTTAAATTAAACAAAGAAATGCCCTCCTAGTGCTATTTGTAGGACCCTAAATCTGCATTGGCTCAAAAACAAAAACCCTTAGTATTGTTAGTAAACCAAAACAAACAAAATATCCCCTATAAAATTCATCTAATCACAAGAATGATGCCAAAGAAACAAGCAAAACATACAAAGGCACCATTCTAATGATCAAACTAGCATCTTATAGTGGATTGGTGCTTCTATGGAAAGAAGCCCTTTCCCAATCCTTGATTGATAAGCTAGTAATGAAATTGTTATGGATATGGAGATGATAAATGGACAAGATCAGTTCTTAAAGAGAATGACCTTGCATCAAGTTGTGGAGGATTTGCTTGAGGATGAAGCTTCTCATTTAAAGATTTTCAAATGCTAAGTGTGCCAAACATGGAGAATGTGGGACTAAGATTGGACCAATGAAAGAAGGACACTTGTCATCATGTGAGTGGTTGATGTATGTGCAAGATTTGGGAAGAGTGCCCATGAGAGGGAGAATTTGAATTCAAATTTTGCAATAAATGCTGAGTTTGACCTTGGAAGGGGACACGTAAGAGACATGTAAGGCCTCATAAATGCTCTGTTGAATGTACATGTCCACTTGGGGGGAGATTCAAACTTGGGCAAGTGGCCAAATCTAGAGAATGCAAGTGGGTGAGATTAGCATTTAATCATGGTTAGATTAGATTAATGATGATTAGGATGATTTGACCTTTAGGACTTTCATATTTGATTTATTTAAATCAGAAAAAGGATGGAATATGACTTGGAGATTTAATTAAATAAAGTCCTGATTTATTTGATGAATGGAATATGATTATGCATGATGTAAATTTGACATGTCTACAAGCCTTTTGGTGAAACATAATGAAATCTACATAACTTCTCCCTGATAGCAGAATGTCACAGCAACAAACAGAGGGATGACTAATGGCGATAAAGTTTCCTTCGACATATGTATTGAATTGTCATGGTGACAAGTTTGATGACAGGTGCTCTCAGCAAAACAAAGACTTGTCTACAAGATGTCTCTCCGATATCAAAAGGATATAGCGATAGTGAATGAGACAAAAGGGCTTTCGATGAAACTTGATGTGGTCTGCGAAAGGTATTCCCGACTTCACTAGGTCACGGCGAAATAAAATAAGGAAAAAGAAACATAGTTCGCATAAGGTCATAGTGAATCACAAAGAACACGTGGCAACTGTTGTCTCAGCAAATGATTAACGAAGACTCATACACTGTGGCCAGCATGGATTTTTCTAAGTATAGTTGCATGCAAACATCTTTGGTTGGCATCAAATCTCTGGCAAGATATTCTCTGATTTTTTAGAGGTTATGATTTTCTGTTAGTGGGCAGTCATGGCTTTGATGAAAATCTTTCAGTTACAATTTGAAATCTCCTGACTTAGTGTAGAAATTAAATCTCTCTGGATATGAATTACTCTAATTTTTACCATCATCTACAGATCATCGTTATTCAGCTTCATATTCTAAAAATAGCAAGAGAGTTTCATAATCTTGTGAAAAATGCTTTTTGAAGATTTCTTGATAACAAACATACTTGAAATGTATATAAAAACCAGTGTTGAAAACTATGAATGCGCTACTGGTTGTAATTTTGAGAGTATCATTCCTTGTCTATATGGGAATGTATGAATAAACTATAGATGAGAAAATAGAGAGATATGTGCTTAACTGAAAATAGAGAAATCCTCTGATATTTTTATTGTTCTAAAAACAACAATGAGGGGTTGGTGTTGCTTGAGATAGATGTCTCTAAACGAGGGGTTGGTGCTCCTTGAGTTGGTACTCAAAAATTAGCCTATAAGGCATTGTTAAAAGTGGTTTTTGAAGATTAAGCTAGTCAGGCAGTTTAGGAGTGGTTTTTCTACCCCAGGAGGGTTTTCCACTCGACAAATCTTTTGTCTCTTTGTTCTTCTGTGTGCTCACTACTTTTCTTTGTTGTTGTTTTAGTTCACTATTGGGATTATTACTTTTCTCAATTCTGTTTATGAATGATTACATTCAACTCGTGAATGCATTAATCAGAGAAATATTGAGATCAAATCTGAGCTATGTTTTTGAATATGTGAAAATGAGTCAAATCTGTTAAGACACTGATTCACCCACCCTCTCAATGTCATTTTAACTCCAACAACAAATTCGCTCTTATACATTTTACCCCCACTTTAGCGAGCGTGAAAACTGATGAGTGCTCAGTAAAGTAGATCAAGAAAGATTAAGGTTAGGAATGTATACCTGAACCGTCGAGGAAGCAGATAATACATTAGATAAGAAGAACTTGAAACAGATAGCAGTGTTAGAGCATAAAAAGATGAAGGATTTAAGTCAACAAAGTAAAAAGACCTCGATGTAGAAGGTTGTCTCAATACCATGCATCGTCCCCAAATTACATAGAAGAAATTTAAGATGAAGAAAGGAAAGGCATATACTCAAGATGAAGAAGATGTAGATCTTTGATCTGGTATATACAAGAGATAAGAGAGATGAAAAAAGC
This sequence comes from Sequoia sempervirens, assembly GCA_007258455.2. Lineage (NCBI taxonomy): Eukaryota > Viridiplantae > Streptophyta > Pinopsida > Cupressales > Cupressaceae > Sequoia > Sequoia sempervirens. Next base: position 28,445 of record VDFB02107981.1, on the reverse strand, counting down.
ACGTGGTTAAAGCAAAACCCGCTCAAGAGTAGAACCTGCACCACAAAATAGGAGTGATAAAAGTAAACCCCACTCAAGGGGGAAACCCGTATCACTAAAAAGTGTTAGAGTAATAAGTTATTATGCTTAATTAATTACATTACATTGATTAATTAATTAAGTCACTTATTCCTCTTTATTACTTAAGCTAAACTTAGGCACATTAATAATTAATTATTAATTATTAAGTGTGCACACTAGGGTTTCATTTAGGGTTTCCCTTTCGGCCTTTGATCTCCTTCATAAGGATTGATCACATTGTAATAATTGACTTTCTTAATGCATTTTACCGAGGTTTTACAGAACATATTTTTCGGTTCTTCATATCTTTTGCATGTGACAGGTATCCATCTTGCATGCAGGTGATCTTGGATTCTAACATGGTATCAGAGCTCCAGACCTGCAGCTGCTTGTTCGTGATCTGAAGATATGGCCTCTTTGTGAGTTTCGGGTGCAAGGGTTTCCACAGCATCTTTTCTGCAAGATCTGGGGGTAGCTGTTTTTTTGGGACACAATGGGCTCAAACGATCGCATCGCTTCGCAGCATTCCCAAAACCCTAGAAACGTATCAAATCATCCAATTTGGTGCGCTTTGATCCGGAGGAAATTTTTGTTGGGGCCGACGAACTCCCCGCAAAGATGCGATCGAGGCACGCTTTGTTCAAAAAATTCAAAAATATAAAAATTGAAATTTTTGAAGTTTTTGGGTGCCAATTGCTGATATGCGCCACGTCCCACCGGGCGCTTTAGCGGTGGCCACTGGGGCTTCTAGCGCACTACCACCGGCCGGCCAGCCACCGCCGGCCAGCCTAGCCCCCGCGGGCTCCTCCTCCACTCCACGCCGGTCATATGAGGAACCAGGAGCTCAAATCCGGCCCCTGTGCCCAGCCCCCGGCCATATGGAGAACCGTGAGCTCCGCCGAAGGACACCAGCCCGCCAGCCCCTATTCGCCCACAGGACCAGAGGCCCAAAATTTTTTCATTTTGCAGGGGGGCGATTTTTTGCAGCGACGACCATACGGCCGCCAATTTTAACCTCGTGAACGGGTAACGTCAGCATGACGTCATCAGCCGTACGGCCTCATATGCCCCCTCCTAACCCTAGTTTGCCCTAAAGAAGCAGTTTTTTTCTTTTGGCCATAACTTGGGAATACGGTATCAAAATCGGGCAAACGAGATATCGCCGGAAAGCTGGTTCCGAGAACTTTCATTTGGTGCAGTTTATTTTATAGTATTTTACTATTTTCCTGAATTTATTGCAGTTTGAAGTCAGATGTACATTTTATGCTTCCGAGCTCATAACTTTTTGCCACGATCTCCGTTTTTCGCCTCGTTTGAAGCATCGGAAAGGTATTGAGGAGCTCTAGGTTGTTGTCCATGCACTTTTTCTGTATCTGTCCCAGGTTTATCAGTTAGTCCAGATTTGGCCTGATGGGTTGTTTGGCGATTACTTGGATGTTTTGGCAGCTGGGAGAGTGCATCTTGCATAGATTTGCACTTCATTTTCAATAATACACCATTCAATAATTGCTTGTTGCTTCATAGATTCCAGAGTTGTTCCAGTTTGGAGTTTTCGAGTGTTCCGTGGCATCGGGTTTTCTGTTGCTTTAATCATGATTCCTTGAGTCAATCAGTGACTCTCATCCGGTTTCAGTAGTATACGTATGAATATTTCCTTGTTTGCCTATATCAAGTTCCGCTGTTACTCTACGAGTTCTTCCAATTTCTTTGCAGCATGTTATCTCATTGTAAGGGGGTTTTGTCCCATGGTTTTTCCTTCTTATTTTTTGATTGTAAATGGGTACCTGATCAGCCTCGTGCGGGACCCATCTTTGCTTTCATGCATCTTATTCTAAGTTTAGCTTCTTCCTAAGTTCATCTTAAGTGTTAGAGTATAAGTTATTATGCTTAATTAATTACATCACATTGATTAATTAATTAAGTCACTTATTCCTCTTTATTACTTGTTAAACTTAGGCACATTAATAATTAATTATTAAGTGTGCACACTAGGGTTTCATTTAGGGTTTCCCTTTTAGGGTTTCTTGATCTCCTTCATAAGGATTGATCACATTGTAATAATTGATTCTCTTAATGTATTTTTACTGAGAGGTTTACAGAGAACATCTTTTTGGTTCTTCATATCTTTTGCATGTGACAGGTATCCATCTTGCATGCAGGTGATCTTGGATTCTAACAAAAAGTGCATGGTGAAAGAAAAACCCGCTCAAGAGTAGAACCCACACCACAAAAGAGGTGATAAAAGCAAACCCCGCTCAAGGAGGAAACCCATATAACCAAGTATGAAAGCACCTTACAGACCCATAGACCTGTAAGGAAGGTATCCTTCAAGAACTTTCACATTAAGGAAAACCCAAGAAGCGGACGCCACAGAGTCAAGAAGAGGCAACATGTCTACTTGCAGGTAGAACATGTCAGAAGCAACGACACGTCCACTCGCAAATAGAGCGTGTCTAAAGCGTCGATGCATCTACCCACAGATAGAACACATCTAAAAGTGGAAACATGTCTACCCACAGATAGAACATGTCTAAAGCATCGATACGTCTACCCGCAGATAGAACGCATTTAAATTCGATGAAATGTCTATCCACAGATAAAACATGTCTAAAGCGTCAATACGTCTACCCATGGATAGAATGCATCTAAGAGCGGCGACATGTCTACCCACAGATAGAACATGTCTAAAGCATTGATACATCTACTTGTAGATAGAACACATCTAAAAGTGGTGACATGTCTACCCATAGACAAAACATGTCTAAAGTGACTGGTCATGCATACCAAAAAAATTTCAAAGGGGTCCCTCGGGAACCCTTCAAAAGGAGAGGGGTCCACTCAAGGGACACATAGTTTGAAAAAGTAAGGTCTAGTCAGGCTATCCCCAAGCTAGACGTAAAGAATTCATTTGAAAGAAATGCTTTCAAAGAGGTCCCTCATGGAACCCTTCAAAAGAGAAAAGGGGTCCACTCAAGGGACACTTCAATTGAAAGACATAGCGAAGAGAGGGGTCCTTGAGAAGGACACACATCTCTGAAACAAGTTATCACCACCCCCAACATATAGGGGAGGAGAATTATGCAAAAATACATTGGACGAGATAAAGGTGAACCTCGATATCATTTTTCAAGCAAAGTAGAGATAGGTACATCAATCAAACAGGAGTTTGATGACACCTGAATCACTAAGTTGTTGTATCTTATCCTTCAAGGCTTTACATTTACTAGTGGAATGACCAAGCACTCAATGGTATGCACAAAAAGGATGCTCTCCTTCATTATGTTTGTGAATTTTATTTCGTGTGGGAGAAGGAAGAGTGATTAAGTGAGCTTTTAGAAGCCTTAACAAAATATGCTCTTGCTTAGACAAGGAATGAGGAATGGGAAGCAAACCTTTCTCTTGTGGGGAAAGGTTTAACTTCTCACAAGAAGAAGGAACAAAGGTAGAAGACAAGGGAGGATAAAACAATCCACGAGAACAAGGTTGGGTGGAATTCGTGTCACCATTCAATCATGGTTCCCTTTTAGATTGTTCATTCAGGTAACCAAGCCCTAAGTTATGCTATGAGGCACAAATTCTATAGGTACTTGAATGCCTTGTTCATTGCACCCACAACATTTACGCTCATAGAAACATTTAGAGACGAGCCTAAAGCTAGGGCCATAACGTGTTTGTAGGTCTTGAGAAGAAGGTGGATCCTTATAAAGAGCATTATCCCAACAACAAGGGTCACACTCTTCTATCCAGGATCGTTATCATTCTTATTAACAAGGCTGTCAACACTATCTTCTTTAGCCAAAGCGTAATCCTCTTCTTCAGAAGGAGAATCAACACTAAGGATATTACAATTATTGCTCACACCACCCCATGATACAAAAAAATAATAATCTTTGATAGCGGGCGTGGATGATGTCATCAGAAGGTCTAAGTGGATCAGGTCAAATTTATATTCTCCTACAAAGGATTCTGTAAATTCTAAAGGACCCTGACCACCACTAAGACATGCATTCCTTTGAGAAGAGGTAGAAGGAGCACACTTAGGACTCCTTGCTTCAGAAGGATCTTCTTCAGGGACATTTATGTCAGGAGTACCCTTTGTAGTAGGCACTGTTGGAGTAAACATCAACATATTAGAAGATACTAAAGGAATAGGAGTAGGCATAATTGAAGCTCGACTAGTAGCCGCAATCTCGCATAGGTGCATAGCCTCAGGGTCAACCTTGATCGTGACTACTCAATTGTTATAAATAAATTTAATAGATTTGTGCAAGTAGATGAGACTACACCCATAGCGTGAATCCATGATCTACCAAGAAGAAGGTTACACGACAACTTTTCTTCCATGACATATACAAGGGTAGGAATAGTAAAAATCCCCAACCTCAAAGGCAAGACTACCATGCCTAGGGATTGTCGATCGACATTATCGAACCCACTGAGGACAAGAGAAGAAGTATTAAGAGAGGATGGGTCAACATTAATCTTACACAGTAGGTCAATACTACATACATTGAGTGCCAAATCAACATCAATGAGAGTGCATCTAATGCCTATCTTATTAATATTTACTATAATCATTAGAGGATCTGCTTGCTTCTATACTTCCAGAGGTGGGAGCTCCTGTGGATAGAATGTAATATTGGGCGAACCCACATGAATATATGCCATCAACGCATCAACATATGCTGGCCTAGCATAAGAAGGCAAGAGGATATTTTGCAAGGCTTCCTGAAACATACCTTGATAAACCAGAGTAGACCAAAGCAAGTCCCATAGTGAGGTCTTATTCAAAGTAACCTGAGGTTGCTCGACAATATTGTAATCACTAGGTGATTTAGCTGTAGGTTTAGGAGCTTGAGGAAGTCTTGGTTGTTTATTCATACTGTTCTCATAAGTATAGGTTGCCGCTCTATAAGAGGGAGCCTTAGGGAGATCAAGAGATCCACTATTTAACGAAACACCATTGATAACAAAAACTCTTTTAGGAGCGGGACTAGTCGGAGTCACATGGATGATCGTCTCTTAGACCCTTGAGGGGCAACAAAAAAATCCACCACATTTACAGACTCATTACAACTAGTAGAATAATTACTTGAATACATATTCTCAACATCAATCCAAATAAGATCAAATGTGGAATAGTTACTTAAAGAGACATTCTTAACATCGATCCAAAGAGAATCAGATGTGGAAGGGGGTTCATTATTTGCTAATAAATCATCTCTAAAAGAGAGTGCATCGGAACAATGATGAGATTCATCATTCACCAACGCAACGTCTCTAGAAGGAAGTGCATTGGAATGAAGAGAAGGTAGAGTATCATCAAGAAAGGTATCATTGATTTCATCTTCTTGCAATAAGACATCCTCTGAAGCAAGAGGAATCTCATGAGAAGGATTAAAGATACCGAGTGATATGGGAAAATCCAAGTCACCATCACATGCATTGAATGGAATATCATTAATATTTTGGATAACATTAGATATTGAGCTAACAAAAGAAGCTATTAAATCCATTTACAGATTTTTCAAAGAACAATTTTCTTCACGTCAGGTTCACCAAAATGTGATATAGGGGGATTTTCTACTCACAAATTCTCTTCATTCAGAGATCCTCACGAGGTGAACTGTCCTATATTACCTCAATGGAACAGTGACGAGAGTTCTAGAATCTGAAAGAGAAGGCCACAAAAGTTCTCTAGAAAAACTAACAAGCTCTTGACCAAAGGATGTTAGTGCAACAATCAGACGACAGTGTGGTGCAATGGCATCTTAGAGGAATGCTAGCATCTCATATGGACCATAGACCGAGTTTATCACAGAAAATGATTAAGTGACTGCTAGCAAATGGATTACTGAGAACTGACAAAATGTAGGAAAAGGACAAAATGTGATAAAGTAGTAGAATTGACAAAGATAAGGAGAAGAAAGAAAGGAGATTCTTACAACCATGTGAGTGATGCAGCTTCCAATCCATGAGTGTCTTCAATACCAACACACAAGAGGGAAATAATGTTGGGGCTGTATAGGGGCCTACCTTAGTATGACCCCGTTTTGGTGTTCCCACCTCCACGGACAACCAGATAGATAGAGAAGTAGAAATGAAGTAAAGAGCACTAAAGCACTACAAAATAGTGTTATGCTACTCAACCAAGTAATAGAGGACAGGAGTGAAAGCTTACCACCTCCACCAAGAGCACTCAAGGCTAATGGGGGAGAAAATGAGAGGAACTCAAGCCTCTACTGCAATGGTGTTTTGTTCCACACTTGCTCTACTAACATGGTGGAGTGTTGATGCTACTGCTATGAAGTGTAAAGTGTTTGCTAGAATGCTTGGAAGAGGATGTGAAGCTTGTGGATGAAGTCCATAAGTGGTGAAGAGATCTTCCAACCTTTAAATGCAAGTCCCCAAACTAAATATGAAGGAATGAGGGAGAAAACGACCATATTCAGGTTAGTCGGCTGAGGAGGGTATTACAAATCGACCCCCAATGGGAAGTGTAATGCCTCTGTAGGCTCCAAATGTGAGATTCTGTCAGGGACATAAGCGAGCTGCGCGGACGTCTACGCACCGTGTGGGTGTCCCTAAAAGAAACGCCTCCACTGATGCTTAAAACAAGCACCAAGTGTGATGCAAGTAGCGGGCTTAGGTGGAATTAAGCCTCCGAACTTGGTTTTCTAAGGTGGATAAAGGAAAAAATGCGATTTGCACATGGGGTGCAAATTCGCTCTTATACATAACCATCGATCATTCCCCTATTTTCAATGAAGTCATTTTAGAAGAACCACTCCATCAATTTCAAGAATATTTGATTCATAGTTCTCCTAAAAAATAACCTCCTAGGGAGAATATCATGGTGTTAGAAAATGACAATAATAGTAATGTGTCTTCCTTAGCTCATGATAAAAAGGTGATTCTAGATTCCCCTTTATTAGAGATACATCAAACCAAAACCGCCGAGGTTATGAATGCACAAGTGTCCATTAGATCCCCCTCAATCAATAGACCTCATACATACCTTGTGGGACATCCTTAGAACCCTCTAATTCTACCCACCTTCACATAAACAACAAACTCCAAACCAACTTGAACTCATCCGTTATCCCCCATAACACAAAACTCACAATCACAACAAACCTGAACTTATCCTCTACCCACCTCAGAATAATGTGTTGCTACAACCGAGCCATAATACTATTGCTCCTACATAGAACACTAGAAACAATCCACAACCAAGTCAACCAACTCCAACCTCCTTACCTTTGCCAAATTCTATACTGCCTCCTGCATCTCGATTAAGGGAGTATGATATTGTTGAACAACTTAAGAGCACTCGGGCTGCAAAGATATCCCTATGGGATTTACTTCATACTTCACCTACCTATAAAACTATGCTCCAAATGACCTTACAACAAATTCCTATCCCCTCTAATGTGCAACCAAATGACATAGTAGCCGCAATTCAAGAATTGAATGCTGAAATTATTTTCCACCAAAGTGAACTCCCCCATTTGGAAGTGCAAAACAAAATGATGCGTTCATGATCATAGCTCAATACAATACCATAAGGATAAAGAGAAATATTGTAGATACCAACTCTTCCCTTAACGTGTGTAGTGTGAGGCTTTTGGATAGGCTTGGCATTGATAAATCAAACATTCAACCTAATTCTTTCTATCTTAAGGGATTTGACAATGTCGAAAAGAAACTGCTCGAGGTGATCATTATACCTTTTCAAGTTGGAGTAACCAAATTGAATACACCAATCCATGTTATGCCTCATGACCTTTCATATAATCTCATTTTAGGCTGACCATAAATTCATGCAATGAATGGTGTGCCTTCCACTCTTCATCAAAAAATGAAATACATTTACAACAACAAAGTATACACCATTGATGCCAATCCTGACCCTTATAGTGTCTTACAACTTAAGAAACACAAATAAAATCACTTAAACACATTGACATCAACTACACATGTGGAACCCATACAACAAGGCAAAGAACAACACACAAAGCTATTAGGCGATGATTGGGGTTCCTTAGACTTCACACCACCACTAATGGATGACCCTTCAAAAGCATCCACCTAAACCACTTTAGACCAAAACATAACCAATTACACAACAACCTTTGACAAACACAACAATGACCAACAACCTGATCCAAAAGCAATGACAAAGCTTTATGGAAAAGGTTATGAGCTTATGAAACAACTTGGATATAGTGCAAAAGAATGTGGTGCGAGAGAACAAGTTATCTATGTCCCCATTGATCCTAACACACAACAAACAACTTATGGTCTTGGTTACTGTCCTTTGATAGAAATTTTCAAGCCTTCACTGAACATCAACACTCTCACACAACATTCTCCTAAACCAACCTTAACCGTCGTAAATCTTGAAATCATAGAAACTAGTAGTCTTGATGGTTATCCTTTGCAAACACAACCATCTTCGCTTAATGTCAATGTCATCTCACAAAACACTAATGAATTGAATTCGTTAGATTTTACACCCTCCTATGAAGGGGAGCCCAAAATCTCACAATCTAAATAGTCTTGCATATGTATGACATCTTGTACATCTAAGCAAGGGGTATGTTTATTAGAAAATATAGGAACACCTTCTACCATTGATCAAGAGGGTATCTTGTCAAGACTTCTCCAAGATCACTTGATCACCCTTCCTCCAAGAACTCAAAAGAAATTCTATTACATGACTTCATTTTGCACCTATCATAGAGTTCATGGTCATTCCACTAATGAATGTAAGGCTTTGAGTAGTAAAATTCAACATTTTTAGGAGTTTGGTGTTCTTCCTTATGTGGGGGCAGCTAATTCCTCTAATTGATACTAATTTTCACTCTGGCCTGCATTTCATCAATCATTTTGGCTCACCCTTGTTTTGCACTAAATGGGGGAAAGGGGGTTAAGTAGCCTTATCCTCGTATGTCACTTGTTGTTGCCTCTGTTGGCTAGTTGTTAACCTTTCATGAACATATAAGAGAAAGCTTGGGATGTGGATGAAATGTCTTAAGTTGGTTCACATGTGACATACTACCTTTTTCATGACGTAGCTTCTTGGAAACATATGACTTGGCACAGGGCTTTCAGAGTAAGCTCTCATGTCTCCTACTCTAAAGCAATTTCTCATAGTAATGGTGTTCACAATCACTTTAAAGTGGGGGCATACACCAACACTCACATTTCATTGTGTGATTTCTTTCTTCTTGCGATGCGTCCCTTTCTAAGTGGAGTCATTGGGCTTGATTCCCTCCAAGATTTGGAACATCCTCTCTTGGAGATGTTAAGCACAATGTCCCCTAAGATGAGACCTTGTGCGAACTAAGAAAAATCCCTTTGAACACTCCTTACATTATCTTGCATTTACAATGTCTACAAGTGTCAAGCATATGAAGTTTTGCTTACCTCATAGAGCTCGAAAATCATTTTCTTTCAAGTGGCACCTTATTAAAGTTTTCAGGAGGTATAAATTTGGTATGGTTGAGTGGGAAGCCCATTCTGAGGCATAAATTTTCCCCATATCCACCTTGTGGATTTCTCACTCCATGGACAATCAAAAGTTTCATGGCCCCAGAGTGAGTATGTTGTAGATTTATCACCTCGTGGACAACCAGAAGTTTCATGGCCCTAGAGTGAGTATACTTTGGGCCTTCTCACTCGACAGACAACCAAGAATTATGTTGCCCCAGAGTGAGTATGCATTTTCATTTTGGACAAACAACCTAGATCTGATCCACAACGTGTTGGACAAATGATCAAAGCTTGATCCACCTTTTCATTTTCACTTTTCTCTTCCTTCTAGTTCTTTCCATCGTATGATCATGTATCTTGTCATGTTGCAAATCATTCACCTTGTGCGTGTCATTTTTCACTTATGTTGTTTTGACTTAGGATCTTGGATCCTAGGGGCTTGACCGCTGCCTTGATCTTTGTCATCCTAGACCATCCGCATTGGTATGATTGGACCCTTTCTTGAATGCTACTTTAGTGTGATTTTGAAGCAAGTTCATCCTCTCACTAATGTGGGGGCTAACTGTGGACACAGAAAAAGTATCCCTTTTTGCTTGCTTGATTTGGGATTAATTGAAAACAAATTGGACTTAATGAGGCCTTGATTTGGTGTTGTGAGGTGTTTTTCACATCCACACTATGTCTTGGACCTTGCAAACTGAATAAAATGAATTTATTAATGTCTTATAAAGGTGTTGTAAAGTGTTGTAAAAGACTTTCACACTTTTCTAGATTGATGGAACTATTTTCACCTTAATTCAACATTATAAAATGTATTTTAATGGCATTCTCACATTAATCTAGAAGGCTTGTAAATTGAATTTAACTTTAATCTAGTGTTGTAATGTGTCCTACACATTCACATTGGACGTTGTGCCTTTCCAGGCTATGTGGACCTCATTCTAGTGTTGTAAAGTGTATTTAATCACACTTTCACCTTGAATTTTGTGTACCAAGCCCTAATTGACCTTTACATCATCATTAATAGGCCCCTGTGACCCCATATTGTGCATCCCAAGGCTTGGATTGATCAAATACCTGATAAAATCAACATAAGAACTAAAAATCCTCATTCCCCAACATTCCATCTGTCAAAAGGGCCCATCTGAGACTAATTCACCACTCTAGGTGAATGAGTCCCTGCCAGGTGGGATTAAGTTGCCCAACATGGCTAATTAGTCCTATTTTGGTTATTTTTGAGTTTTAAGTGGGAAATTTTGGAATTTAAATTTTATTTTCTTTCATGTCTACCTTAGGGATCAAATTAACGGGAAAATTATGTGGATTTCCTATAAATGTACAAGTCTCTAAACCCTAAATTAGGACCAATTTATTATTCATTCATCACTCATCATGTTCTCAAGTAAAGCAAGCTAGGGTTTTATCATTCCAAGTCATCAAGATAGCTTTCAAGGACATTTAAGGGCAGATTCTTCATCTTTTGCTACAAAAATTCAAGATCTATCGCCATGGAAAGGTATTAACTCCATTGTTTCATGCTTCATTACATCGTTTCTCTGTTTTGGTTTGATTACCTAAAAATGGGTTTGACCAAGGCGAATCCCCATGCCCTAACATTTGTCATTTCTCCTTCTCTTCTTGTGTGTTTGTAGATTTAGGCATCTTGAAGGCTTGGAAATAATTAAAGATCAAGTTGCAAAGTTGTTGAAGACATCTCCTTGTTGACAAAGTCAAAATATCCACCAAATGTCACTTTCAGACCCAAAAATCAAAGTTTTAGAGGTAGACACATGCCAGGAATCGAAGTGCAGATCGAAAGCTTCTGTTTCCACTTTTGAATTCTCAAAAATTCAGAAGTGGACTCATTCCACTGCTAGTCCTGAAAAAGGTTTTATGCATTTTTGGATACCCATTTGTCTGAAACAGGCTCCAAAACAGTTTCCTATATCTAGGACTCATTTGCTAAAATTAGCCCAAAATGGCGAATGAGTCCCAACAGGCCAAATTTTTAGCATCAACAACATTTCAGAGTCATTCCTAGTCCTCAGCAAGTTTACAGGTGCACACTTTCTATTTCGTAGTTTTTTGTTCTATTTTGTTTACATTTCTAGGTGTTTTTGCATATCACAATGTGTTTTCCAACAACATGCATTTTCTTAGTTTTCACCTAATAATCAATATCTTTCTTTAGTTTTCTACATTTAGATCATCTCATCTAGGAACATTACACCCACATCACATTAATCTTTGAATGTATACATTGCATTTTGGGTCGTTTCTCTCCTTTTAGGTGAAAAACCCTAGAAGTGCAAGAGAAACCTAGGGTGCCAAAAGATTTGTTTACAAGATCATATGTATTATTGTTTTTGAAACATTTATCACTATATTTTTTTGCTAATACATGAAAATTTGGAGCCCTCTTTGCATCAATAACTTTCCCAATTTTTGCAACATTGTCTTGTCTCCTATTTGGGCTAGTTGGTAAGCCAGTGTTTTTTAGTCCCATTAGTTGGATCAATGTTCTTTGCATCCTATTTTAAATATTTTGTGGTCTCTAAATATGGTATGTTGCTGTGTCTATTCTAGTGGTAGTTGGTCTTTCCTTTTTATATTTTACAAACATGAACTCTCTTCGTTTAACCTATTCATTACTAGAGTTTCTTTCTTCCTTGGACTATCCATCTCTTAGTACTTTAATGAATTTTCTAAAGCACAAGAAGCTAAGGCTACTTTTGAGGAAGGAATGTTGGTATCTTCTTCTAAAGATCCTCATTCTTTCCATGGACTTGTTCAAACAGGAGCCACATGGATGAGTTTGACATGCTACTTTTAATTTTACAAAAAAATTGTATGCTAGCTCAGTGCACGGTATTGTTTGATCTTGCAAATTTAATTTGTCTCTATGTGATGATAGTTCAATGATTATCTAAACACAGTTTAAACTTTAGCACCAACAATTGCACTAATAATTGTAGTAAATTCCTAGACAATACACTATGAGTTCACAAAGCAAAGAAGGATAGGGGAATGCCTTGGTCGGTTAAATTTTGAACATTCAAAGGGGATAGCTGTAATGAGGAGTTCTACACACTTCCATTCAATCTCAATATATTCTTCCCGCCTACATGAAAATATTTATAATCTTTTATAAATGTGAGTGTACAGAGGAAATTGGAATGATTGCATCTCAAACATGTGAGTAGATTTGAAGTTGATGTGAATTCGGGTAGTTCATTGACTAGTGCTTGTGCTATTGGCAATTATAAAGAAAGAAGAAGCTTGCCTACATTTGCTCTCACAATAACATGTTTAGTTACGTACAATTAATTACACACTCTCTCAAAGTTATAAAGTTTTAATTATCCCCTTTTAAATAGAGTAACAATACTAAAACTAATCAATTACAAATTTTATCTTCTACAGGTGGTCAATCGCTAGTGGAGAAAAGAAAAAAATTATCCTCTAACTCAATTTTATTTTTTGTTAAATTTACATATCTAGTTAAATATCTACAATTTATTGATTTCTCATCTAACAACATTGTGTTTCACTAGATACAAATTCCAAGACTTGAAAAGAGGACCTTCAATAAAGACATTCCGAAGCTCTTTTTTACTTTGATTGATGCAAACTTGAAACTATTTGTTCAAAGCAATCTAATTCAACATTTTGTTTCACTTCATAGACATTCTATGTCTTCAAAAAAAGGAGCTTCAAAAAAGACAAATAGATGCTCTTATATAAATTTGACTTATGCAAACTTGCTACAATTTGTTCAAAGCGATTTCATTGTTTAAAAAAAAAATCCAACAAAAGAATGTACCTACTTATATTATGCAATGCATACGTCTATCCAAATATTATTTTATATAACCAATTGCGTATTGTTACAATTCATTGATGATTTTTCTTTAATTTCCTATCGGCTTCTCCCTTGAACCTCCTATAGATGCAAATGCTGGTAAAATAAAAGAAAGCAGAAAGTAAAAAATATGCAATTTGTAATGACTACTTTTTTAAGCTACTCATGACCATTTGAACATGATAGAACAATGACTCCTCTCATTTTCGTCTGCATTGCTTGTGGTCTACGTTCTGTAATTTGTAATCGCATTGTTACCTTTTGAAAATGAAAAGGATTAAAGAAAACTACAAAAATACAGAAAAAAGTATAGGTGATGGAGAAGACAATTCAATAAAAAGTGGTCCTGTTTGCCGTGACTCTCTAAATGTTAGGTACGTAGTCGTTGAACATGTGGAGATCTTTTTAAAGACATTGCCCAGCTTGACTTGGCTTCATACAAACAGAATTGCCTAACACCGGAATGTGTGATAGGAGTTCGAGTTCTTCATAGATGTTTGGGTTCAATCCTCTCTGCCATTCTTTCCGGCTGCAACTCTCAAAGATGGAAGAATTCAAGATGGAAGAATACATGCCTCCCTCAACCAAAATTCCTTTCCAAAGTGGTAAGGAATATCATGTGTTTCTGAGTTTCAGGGGAGAAGATGTGAGAAATACTCTGGTTGATCATCTCTTTCAAGCTCTCACTGCTACCGGACTCAATGTCTTTTTAGACACCCACAAATTGGAAAAGGGAGAAATAATTGAGCCGAGCTTGAAAAGAGCAATCGAGAGCAGTGCCATAGGGATTCCTATATTTTCTAAAGGCTATGCAGATTCTGCATGGTGTCTCAAGGAGGCCGCCACAATGGTGAACACCGAGGTGAACACCAAGATCATTCCCCTCTTCTATGACGTGGATCCAACCCACGTTAGATATCCTCAAGGAAACTCCAGTCCGTACAGGCAAGCATTTCTAAAACATTATAGATATTCAGACGGATACCCAAGAGAAGAGATCGAGTGGTGGAAGTATGGCCTTCAACAGATCTGTCCATGTCTAAAATTTAATGGGCATTCAGTTCGATACCAAGGAGAAGAGATTGACGGATGGAAGAATGCCCTTCTATAGATCTGTTCTCGCTCAGGGTGGTCCATGGATTTAACTGGAGGGTAAGTAACGGACACCTCTCTCTCTCTGCTTGCTTTTATATACCAGGGGACATCTATGCTTCCTTTCAACCTACCCAATATTTAAGGATAGGGTTTTATGGAGTGCATTTAAAAAAAAAATTAAAAGCAGTTGAATTCATAAATGTTGTGTTTTTTTCGTTAAATTTTCATCAACAAAGAAAACCAATTTAAAATTATTTGAAGATCTTAAATTTAATTGTCATTACAACAAAGAAAACTAATTCTTCATAATTAACTAGCAATTGTATTTAAAGGAGGTTCAAAGATTACACGGATAGAAAATTATATGGATGTTAATATGTTAGAGAGTATGTGCATGGGTGTGTATGGATGTAGTGTGCTGCAAATTCTTGTTGCTAGACAAATCTAGATTTTTTCTACTTAAACAAATCTAATTTTTTTCCTTAAAGAAATCAGGTAAATTATTGATTTTCAATTATATGTTTGCAAATTTAAAACATAAAACAATTCAAATTAAAAAGGAAAGTTGTCATCAAATTGACAAAAAACATTCCAAATGGAAATATAATGTTCCCATTGCAATTGAAAAAATAATATTTATCTTGCTTTTGCATGATAAGTGGGATTTTGGAGACCTTCAATTGATATCTTGGAGGTGTTTACTATTAAACAATAGCTGATTTACCATTTAATGACAGCTGATTTACCATTTAACGGTAGCTGAAACTTGTTTTCCGAGGACTGAATAGTTGTTTGCAACGTAAGTTCAGCTCAAATCTCACACTATATGTAGCCTATGGGCTAATAAAAATCGAATCTAACTCAATCATATCTTATATAATATAAACCTCAATAAATAGGGTATTAACTTTTTATTTTGAAATAAAAATAATAACTATAAAAATGAAATAGATTTTTTTATGAAATAAAAAATTAATATACAAAAGCCCCCATATTTATAGTATAGTTTTAAGTTGAGAATTGGTCTAAAACTTTCTTACAAATTTTTATTTTTAGAGTGGTTTGAATGATTTTAAATTATATATATATATATATATATATATTTTATATATAATTTTCATTTTTGTTTAAAAAAATTATATGTGACTATTTAATTAATTTTTAAATTTATTTTAAACATAAACAAATATAATTTTAATTTTTAGAATTTATTTAATTTTTTTTTTAATTAATTATAAAATATAAATTTGCCAATAAGGGCGTGGTTCGGTGGTCAAGTCGCTTGGTTGTAGTGACGGCCACCAGGGTTCAAACCTTCGCTGGGCCAAAGTGCTCGCAGACCTTGTGCCTTCGCTGGGCCTTTGTGCTCGCGGGTTTGGTTGTTTCTTGTGGTTTGTTGTATCCGGTTCATAGCTCCGGTCAAAAAAAGCGTTTACCCCTAATATTATGGGTGCATTGCACCTTTTTAAAAAAAAAATATATATATATATATATATATATATATATATATATATATAAATTTGATCTAGGTCATTTTGGTAAATCATAAATATGAAGACTAGGACTAAACCATTAAGAGTGAGTGTAGATGGAGAGAGGTAGGGCTTGGACTATGTGCCAAATATTAGGATAAATTGTGTTATTTATATGCATTTCATTGTATAAAGATAACCTACCTTAAGTGAATTTGAAGGGGAGAAATGCAAGATATGTAATTTTGGCTATTAATTTCCCACCTACTTTGATTTATATGTGAACTATCCTAAGCATGCATGTCAAAATAAAATCAAGTAGTTATCATAGTAAATTTATTTAAAAAACTCATAAAAAGGATACATATTTCATTACCTCGAACATGCTTCTTTGGAATGAGTCATCCACCTTGGAAACTTGCAAAATAGAAAAAAATCAATGAATAACATCATATAGAAATTTAAAACAAAATTATGGTGTCTATAATTAAAAAAGAAAGAAGAAAAAATAGGAAAGGGATGAGAGATATATTGTTGTGGTGGAACACATTATAAAATTAATGAAACAAACCAATATATATTGCCTTAGGATAGCAAAAGTATTGTGGTACCATTTAAAATAGCCTTTGGTCATGTGATGGTTGCTATAATCTTACTTATGAAAAGAACTTTAGTGACCTTATAGCCCCCTCCAATTAGTTTTTGAAAAAGGAAAACAGGTTTTGAGTGGACCCGAAACCATGAACAACAAGTTTTGAATGGACCCGAAACCATCAAGTCTTAAGTGGACCTGAAGCCCACTCCATGGAGAACAGGCTGCTCAAAGATAGAAACAAAAACATCCAGCAGCTCACCAGGGATGAAAAAAACTCTAGCAACCCGCCACAAGCCAGCAGGTTACCCAGAAAAATAACCAAGAAATCACATGAATCTTGTCATCGTTGGTTTTGACAGGACCAACAACCCACTACACTCAATAGTTATAGACAAGACCAATAGCCCATAACACAAGGTTTTGACAGGGACTTTAAACCCAAATATGCAACTTTTCACAATACAAATCATGATCAAAACTCTGCCAGCTGAAGTAGTAGAGTCCAGCAACCCACTCCTTCCTTCTTTATAGGACAGGTAAATACAAGAGCACAGAGCACCCGCGGCCGAAGTAGCTCCACTAGCCAAAATAGCAAAGTCCAACAACCCATTGTTGGATTTCACAATACAACTCATGATCAAAGCTCCACCAATCAAAGCAGCAGAGTCCAACAACCCACTCCTTCCTTCTTTATAGGACAGGTAAACATAGGAGCACAGAGCACCAGTAATATCCTTTAAAATATATATATTCTCTCCACCTCTAAAGGAAAGAACTCCAAACTTCTCATAGCTGCAACATTCAAAAACCTTGGGATTGAAAAACACAAAGATCTGCTTCCTAATCAAAATCTCCACCTCCATAGAAGATAAAGAAAAGAACATAGCATGTAGATCCTCATCAAAACTTAGGCCACCATAAAACAGGGCTTCAATAGCCCCCCAACAGCCTTTCCAAGCACAACAAGCAGCATCCCACTCCACCTCTGTAGGAGAAAAGTTACTTCCGGCCTCCACCATCTCCCCCTCAATAGAAGATAGGACCACCTCTATAGGAAAGACCAGAAAAAAACAAGGATGTGCCAAAAGAAAGTTGAAAAGCCAAGCCATGGAACCGAGAAGGCGAGGGACAAAAATATCCCCACCGCAACAATACCCAGAGGTCACAAATAGTAAAAAGAGAAACATAGACCCCATTCTAAAAAAGAAAACACCCCAAATAGGCCCCAAAGGACTCCAAGGTAGACACACCTCTCCCAGAAAAATAAAAAATGATTTAGGGAACAAGGAGAGACAAGAAACAACAAAACCATCATTTTCCTGCCAAAGGGACATAGCAAAATCAGAGGCAAACAAAGCAGCCCTCAGATAAGCAAACCCTACAGAAAAAACACCAACAACGACACCCCCACATAGAAAAAGAAAACCAGATGAAAACAGGGGCCAAAGAGGAGCTGAGAAACTACCAGAATTCTGTGACTCGGACTGAGAGCAAATGATGGCAGAAAAAGCCCTAAAATACACAGTTTTGAAACTCACCCAGTTAGGGAAATGCCATCCACCACACAGTTCCACAGAAAAATAAGAAGCTTCCCAACTCTCAAGCAATAAAAGAAGATCAAAAGAAGGCGGGGGTCCAAGATTAAAAAAGAAGACGACCCATCTATAAACCGCTGACACAAACAGAGGAGGAAGGTCCACCCACCAGAGGTGAGAAAGAGACCACCCCTCAAAAGAAGGTGCACAAACCACCACAAGAGAATCGACACCAAGAGCAGAGCTAGCCTTAACCACGGTCCAAGCTTCCCACAGACACCCAGCCATCCACAAAGAGAAAGAAAGGCACCAGCAGACAACCAAGCCTTCCTCAACCCACCAGAAAACCCTGAAGCCAGCCCACCACAAACAGGGTAGACCCCAGCAGCAAGATTCCTTCCACCATCATCATCTTCTTCATCTAAATCTTACTCTCCTGCCTATGCAGAATTTGAACTGCTTCGTCCACTTCCTTTCCTGCTCGAGCACTCCAATTAGTTGCATGTAAAGAATACAATAAATTTGGAGGGGAATAGAAAAATATTTGTAAATTGATTTAATCTTGGAGAGCTCAATAATAATGTATAAGGAATGTAAGGATACCATCATGTGGCACCATAACATGTGGAAAAATTATAGAGAAACCACACACAAAATTAGATCAACCATTTTTGTAGATAAAGAACAATACACAAAAATATATTATCGAATTCTTTGAAATAATTTTCATTACATTGCATTGCATTGGCTAATATAGCCTTGCATTCCTCATGAGTAACATCTTACAAGAATAACTTCCCAAAACTAACAACTAAATTATTTATTTATCAACTAACAAACACATGATTTATTTATTTAATAAAGAATATAACTAGAATTAAGAAGATCTCAAAGATAGAAGACAAGCACATGAAAAATATGCAATATTGTATTAGATGACCTAAATGATAATGAGTACAAATCCTTGCTTATATAGGCAAGGCTAAGGAAATCCACATATGAGGTGGATTGACAAGTGCCCCATAAGGTGGCACAAAAGAGTAGAAAAATTTCCTGGGTATGTGCAGGATCATGGTGCGCCAAAAAGTGGCAATATTTGTAGGGTATGTGGCTGACGACTTTTTTTTCACCCAAAATTAATGAAACAAAAAGGGTTTTTAGAGGAGATTCTCAAATTTCCAAAAATATAAATTATGATTTAATTTTAATTTAATAAATAATTATTATTCATTTTCTATTAGAATTACGACTAAAGTCCTGATCGATAGGCTGATTGAAAAACATGTATAACTTTCAAACAATATCATATTTTTTGAATCCAAAACATGCGTCACATTCTATGCTTCACATACTATAGGATTAAAAAAAGAAAAATTAAATTTCATGAAGTTTTGACCAAGTTAAGGTGGTTAGACAGACGAGTTTTTATATTTTGTAAAAGTTTAATGCAAAAAAATCATAATTAATTATTTACTTGGAAAAAAATTACAAAAAATATGCAAAAATCACATCAGACATGAGTCCTCTACTTATATATAAAATCTTGTAAAAAAATGTTATCATTTTATTATGGTTAGAATTGGTCAGCAGACACCTACTTCTTATTTTTTCCCTAAAATTTAAGTACTACTGCATTGAAATTTCAAATTTTCACCAAATAGATTTTATTTTTAAATAAACCTAGTATTTTAGAAACTACATTAAATTTTCTACAAATTCTATTCTTACATATTTGTGAAATAATATAGATAACTTATTCAAATATTTACGTCAAGTTGCCTAACATTGATTTTTCTAAATTTTTTGCCACTTAAGGGCCTGTTTTTTGCATGATGATCCTGCACATACCCTCCTATAGGTTTCAAACTTAGGATTACTTGGATTGTGCAACCCAACAACCTCTATGACCAAGTCATCAACCTTGTGTGCCAAGTGTTGAGTGACATTTGAGGTGAGATGGAAAGTCTTCCAACCTCAAAAGGTGTGAACATGAGGTTTACCAAATAAGTTGGTAACCTCTAGAGGCTTAATTGTTGCACATTTGGTTAGACAAAATGTTTTCTAACCTCATCAACCTAAGTACACTTAAGTATAGTGAATAAATTAAATATTCACACTAATTAATATAATCTACAAATTATTGATGTAATATTTTAACATTCCCCCTCTTTTACATCAATTTGAACAAAGGGTGGAACACTGGAAGAGTTGAACACAACAACCCTTTTGGAGAATTTGATGAAACACCTCAATTGATTCTCCTCGCTCACCCAGGAAACGTCAAACTGACTCCATCAATGGATCTCTTGATTGTAAAATTTACAAAATATTTGTACAACATGAACAAATATAAAATTTTCCCATCATCCTTGCATAATGAGAGAACAACTCTCCTCTAAAAGTCCACATCTCCTTCGAGTCTGCCAAAATCCCTCCTCTAGTGTTGCACATGAGAGGATAACTCTCCTCTGAGAGTCCACATCTCCTTCAAGTGTGTCAATATCCCTCCAATATTTTGAGAAGCAATCCCTCTATTGTACAAAAGGGCATCGACCAAAACATGAATACATTAACTACACCTATAAGAAATGTCAAAAAATCCAAGATCCCCTTGCTCCATGAAGGGACACATGTGTGAAATGATGCCTCTCATGCAATGTATCATCTCTAAACAAAAAGATAGCTTGAGACAATAAAAGACCTCCACCCTCCATTACCTGCAACTTCTTACACTTTAACTACCATATGTAGCATTCAAAACTTTGAAAGTCCTATTAGGTGTAACATAGATCAAAAGAGTATAAACACTATATGCATCCATGTTTAAAAGAAAGAAATTGAGTGTTTAATTCAACCGATAATGCAATCTTTTACAATATAACCAAATTATTTTGGTACAAAAATCCTTATGACTCCTTCCTAAAAAAAAATTGTTCATGCAAAAAATTATCAAATGCCTATGGTTATTTCCTCAACTACAAGATTTATTATATACATAAAGAGAACAATAAGGCCTATGGTTTGAATTTTGTACCTTTCCAAAAAAAAAACACTTTCACCAATTGTCATACCCTTGCATTTGTATATATTTTATTCTACACCTTAAACTTGGAAAAGAGGCTTTGTCATTAAAACGCCATGCTAAGTAGTTTGATCATATTCTTACAGATCCTTGCACTCTACTACATAACCCTAATACTCCTAGCACATCAAAATCAAGTTTTTGTTCATAAGTTTTGGAATTTTTTTTTTAATTTATTTTCTCTCTATGATGGACACCTCACATTATCAATAATTAAAAATATAGCAACAAATCCAATTAAGCATAAACTTGGAATGAATCTACAGTTTATATGTTTAGAAAGAAGACTCAAAATTTATCAAATATTATATACTTGAATGTGAATATGGCATCCTCAGTGCCTTATTCAAATGAATTAAAGCATGTATATTTCAATGGATTGAAGTATATGGAGATTTCAATAGATTGTATGGTCATAAAAAATTTAAACACCTTCTCACATTGTCTCACATTTCACACACAACATAAATAATTGAAACCAAATATAATAATGCCTTCTTAAATGCCTTTGACTGTTGCAAATACCATGCCAATCTGTTTATTTAAACTAGTTATAAAATACTCATAATTTCTTCAAACCATAATTGGTTTTTATCTTCTCTCTCTTTTTTTTTTTGAAACATTTTGAATTTTGAAATTTCATTAAGAAATAAAAAAGATATCATAGTTTTATTGTGATTGTGTTAGACTGATGTAGAAAACATCATTTTAAAAACAAAATAATATACAACATACCATGTTTCTTTGCAATAAAATTATTCATTGCTTCTTCACAGGCCTAGCATCATGAATTCTCTAATACCATGTGGAAAATGATAGAAAAAACACACAAAAAATAAAATCAAACCATTGTTATAGATAGAGAACAACACATAATAATATATTATTGAGTTCTTCGAGATAATTTTCATTACATTGCATTGGATGATATAACCTTGCATTTCTCATGAAAAACCTCCTATGGGAATAAATTCCCAAAACTAATAACTAACTTGGTTATTCATCAAATAACTAGCATTCTAATTTATTTATTTAATCTAATATAAACTACAAACTAGTGATGAGATTCTAACTATTGATGTAATATTCAAACAATTTACTAAAGGCATGTTCATGAAAACATATGTAATGATAGCTAAAAATACACCCCCATTGTTAACCCCAAATTTAGTGTTATGGAAGTATTCATGAATTCTAGACAAGGGATTATGTAAGAACATATAGGCATGAGAGATATTAAATCATGATAAACTTGTTAGGGAAGTATAATCATCATAAAACATGGTAACATAAAATGATTTCTTATTAGTAAATGATGTGAATAAGAATGGAGTCACATGGCGTGAGCATGGTAATCATGTAGAATCTAATAATCATCTTAAAAAAATATCATATTAGTAAAGCATATGATCAACAAGAATAGTCATAAGCATTGAAATCATATGGACTAATCATGGAAATATGTCTCATCAATATAGTAGAATAGTGGCCAATGTAACAAAGGATGTTCCCTTCCAAGTGGGAGACAACAACAAAATGATGTAATTGATAAATATGTCAAGCATGAAAAGTCTAAATCTCAAACAAAAATATTGGAAGGATCATCTTCCAATAAATAATCTTTATCCCAATTGTGTGGTTTGTAATACTTCTTAAGGAAATGAATATCAATAAGGCGTGTCATGTTTGGTGAATGTACTTTATATTTGAGGAATAGACAGGGCACCATTTGTTCATTGTCCTTGCAATTTTGGAGTAGAATATGTTTGTTTCTATAAAGTTTTTTTATTTTTATTTAGGACCCATATGGAGGTGGTACCATTAGAAGAAGTGATAATGAGATTGTCAAATCTTACTTTCTTATCTTCCTTGGAGGATAGAGATGATTTCTTATTTTATTTGGTATATATGAAGGATGGGAAATAACTTACTCATCCTTCACTTATGGGGAGAAAAATAATTGAAGGTTAATTTTTCTCTAGAGAAGCCTTGAGGGAATGAAGAGGGATTTATGTACGCCTTATCATTTTTTTTGAATTTATTCATGGTTCCTTTTCTATAATTTGCATAAATATATAACTTTTGAACTAATCTGGAGCTCATACTTAAGAGTTTCATTAGGGGTTGTCATGTGAGGCTTCTCATCCTTAAGATCACAAAGAACTTAAGTTAGAGTTTCTATATCTAAAAAAAAGAGACAAATGAGACTTAAAAATTGGTACCTATCTCTAAAGATGAGTAATACTAAAATCTAAATATAATGATATTATGAGCCAAATTTATATAAGAATATATTATTTGTAGATGAGTTATTATATTAAGAATACTTTAGAAAATAAAAGAAAAAATAATAAATATACCAATTTTACCATTGAAATAAAAGAGGGGTTAAAATTTATTCAAACAAGAAGAAGTACAGAGCACGAGCATCAAACGACCTTATCAAGATCCACTAAGTGGTCTAACTGTTGAGACAAACCCAAAGGTAATTGACTCTTTAATAAACAATATAAAAAAATAAATATTTTTTATATAATTATAAAATAAAATAAAATAATACTTAAATAAATAAAACAACTCAAATCTATACTTTTATTTATCATTTTATATATACTAGCATATCTATCCTATCACGCGAGAGATATCAATTCAAGGAGTTAATTTTTTTATTACTTTGTTTAACATATTTATATTACATTTATATTATTTTTAAAATTATAATATATTATGTTTATTATTATTGAAAATAAGTTCTCTATAAATTTAACTATTTTTAAAATTATATTAAATTAAATATTATAATATTATCTAAACATCAAATAATAAAAATTTAATATTTTTTTTCTCTCTCTACATATATTTCTCTATCTCTATCCCTATACATATATATTCATTATCAAATATTTAGAAAATGGAGAATTCATTATCAAAATTAAAATAATACAAAAAAATTATTCATCATCAAAATAAACAAGGAAAGATTAATAATACAAAAAGTTAAAATGATTGAATAAAAAGAAGAGATTGAAAAAAATAAGAACATAGAAAATAAAAGGACATCAAACTAAATAACAAAATAAATAAAATAACTTCAATCAGCTATCTGGTAAATAGCTAGTAAACATTAAGAAACTTTTGTACTATTCTAGTTTATTCTCATAAACAATACATTAAAATTAAGACTTACTATGACATTAAACAGAGGTACAGTTAATTTATTAGTTAACAAAGAAAATTATAGTGACTTAAAAAAGCATTCGAACTTTTGTTTGTTTGTTTTGTTTTTGTAATATGCCTCAGTTCATGACGTTGAATCTTATAAAGTCAATTGAAAATAAAGACAAATAAAAATTTTCTTCACCAAATCAATAGTGAACAAAGATCTTTTTTCTCTAAAATTTCGTAGCTCTCAAAATGGACAGGAATATGTCCAAACAGTATGAAAAGAGTCAATTCCGTCTTGGGAAACCAAGAAACAAAACACACAGCAAAGAGCACGAGCAATACCCAAATCATTATCAGATGTTGTGCGAGAACAACTTGCATTTGCTCCAATTGTTGTTTGAAAGAATTAATGTGGTGATTATAATTCTATGTTTGAAGAACGAACTTTGCCTCCAACTTCCCCAATTGTGAACATAGCTGCTACTCTGCTTCTTCTAGTCTTTAACAATCTCATCCTCACCTTCTCTAACTCTGCCATCAACTCACCTAAAAAGTTAAAAAGACTCACCCAATTTTAGCATTGCATCTTGAAACATATGAATGTGTTCCTATCCTTGGGCTTCCCCATTTTTGCCACAATCTTTATTTATGAACACCTACCGGTGATGTAATCCTTGGCAAAAAAGAACCCGGGGAAGGATATTACCCAAAACATAGGTAATAAATACTAAACACCCTCTATAATTCAATTTTGGTGTGCCACACTCCATAATAAAATAACTTCCAAAAATAGTATCAAATGCCTTATGAATGGTTTGACCACTTCCTCATATGACACAGTTTTAAAGTTAACAATATGCATTCATTTCCCATTAGTAAGTGGGCATATATTGGCGCCACTTTCTCCATATTTATATAGCCATAAAAAGGCAGTTATAATTGGTTATGTTTACTTATTAAAAAGCCATAATAAGTGGCTATTTTAAAACTACACTCTAATGCTTGTGTTTAAATGCATTTTATTGGAACCAAAGTGTAAGTCATGTAAAGGGGGCTTTAAAGCTATTTTTAGCAAATCATTTCCTTATAAAAAGAGATTCCTAAATAATAGTTTTAGTTGGTAATTAATACTACACTGGAAACCAATGTTATTAGATTTCCACAATCCATAAGAATATCAATAGTTATTTCTGGATTCGATTATGTGTAAGCTTTTTGGATCAACGTTTTGGATCACACTCTGTGATCCATCATCAGGATAGAGAACTCAAGGATATGAAAAATTAGTTTGTTGCAGACCCAACAGGTATAAAAAAAGGTAGAAGGATGTTAGAGGGATAGGAGGCACGAGGCCCAAGGGATGACAAGAAAGAAAATAATAATATTAAAATTAAAATTAAAAGAGACAATTAACCATTAAAAGAACAATTGACCATATAAAAAAATGCAAACATATGAGAAAAAAGAAGAAACAAAAGACCAATTTATTATTATTTATAGAAAAGTGCAAACTACACTGGAAAAGTGCATATCTATTTTTTGGTTGTTATTTTTTTTTAATTTATTATTAATATCAAAATTTACAGAAAAATACTTTTAATTTATCCTTTATTCACGTCTTATTTTAAATAGTTATTATTTTATTATGATTTTTTTGATTGTTTATTTTCTACAGGTTCTTTTGGTTATTATTTTTTGATATTATTAAATGCCTTTGTTTTAGCCTTTATTCACACCTTTTTAAATTAACATAATAAATGTCTTTATTCACACCTTATTTTAAGTAGTTATTATTTTATTATGATTTTTTTAGTTGTTTATTTTATAATGGTTTATTTGGTTGTTATTATTTTTTTATTTTATTGAATGCCTTTGTTTTAGCCTTTATTCATGCCTTTTTTTAAGTAGTTATTATTTTTTTTTATAATGATTCACACCAAAAATAAAATGAAGGGTGATGATTTGAAGAATTCTCCTTGATTTAAAATAGAGATTTTCTTAACACACGAAATGCCATTGTAAAACCTCTCTCGACATAATAAAATATTACTATACTAATATACAATACTATTTTATTATTTTCCAAACTTTTCTTGCAACTCTTTATATAAGTAGAATGTGGAGAACCAGTACTTTTGCAATTTCTATTGACTGCACTGGTCGTTTGTGAACATTAATTTGCGCAGGTTGGAAGCTCAGCTAGTGAAGAGGGTGGTGAATGACGTGATTAAGACATTGGACAGAGTGCCGTTAGAAGTTGCCAAGCACCCTGTTGGAATGGAAACCCTCACCCAGGAACTCATTCACAAATTTAAACTCAATTCAGAGGAAGGTGTGGTTAAATCTGGAATATTGGGTATTG
This sequence comes from Sequoia sempervirens, assembly GCA_007258455.2. Lineage (NCBI taxonomy): Eukaryota > Viridiplantae > Streptophyta > Pinopsida > Cupressales > Cupressaceae > Sequoia > Sequoia sempervirens. The sequence goes on along the minus strand of VDFB02107981.1, from coordinate 1,719 downwards.
GTGGTATTGGCAAGACCACACTTGCCAAGGCCCTCTACAACCATGTTTATGCTCTTTTTGACGCTGCTTCCTTTCTATTTAATGCCCGCGCCACTGCTGCAGACTCCATGGGCCTCACAAAATTGCAGAAAAAAATTCTTAAAGATTTATGCATGTTTGGCGGAGAAGTGGACAGTGTCGATGAGGGCATATCTCTGTTCAGATATCGTTTGAAAGTAAAACGTGTGCTTCTCATTTTAGATGATGTGGATTGTATGGAGCAATCAGACGCTTTGGTTGGGGATTGGCAACACATTTTGAATGTGGCGGGTGTATCATCTGAACGCATCCACGAAATGACTGGATTGCAGATAAATGAAAGTCTCCAGTTATTTAGTTGGCACGCTTTTCTGAGAGCATCTGCAAGCCCCACTCACGAAGATCTGTCCAATAGAATAGTGAAAGCTTGTAAGGGGCATCCTCTATCGCTGGAAGTGATGGGAGCCTTTTTTATATGATAAGCATGATGACAGAGAGTGCTGGACGGAAGTTTTTCACAACATTACTCTGCACCCAGACATTCATGAAAGACTCAAAATCAGTTATAATGCTCTTAGTGCAGAGGAAAAAGAAATATTTTTGGACATCGCTTGATTCTTCGTTGAAGAAGACAAAGCATTGCCCATTGTATTCTGGAAATCTTTGTACAAGATGGTACACACAGCTATATCTAATCTTTCCCTGAAGTTACTGATAAAGGTTGACGACAAAGGTGTGTTTGATATGCATGACCATTTACGAGATATGGGGCGAACCATCGCTGAAAAAGAGGGTACCCGACAGTGGGATGCAGATCATTTAAGCACCGTATCCAACAACATTAATTTGTCTCGCCTTCGACTGAATGGAGGTGATTCGCAAAGACTTGAAACGTTGTGCAGACCTGGTCTTCAATTTCTTCACTTGGAGAATCTGCTCATTGACACTAAAGGCATCCTTCCTTCAAGTTTGATATGGTTAAGGTTGAAAGAATGTAGGTTTGCAATACAGGAGCCATTTCACTTCAGTCTTGTGGGTAACATTTCGAAATTGAGGATACTGCAAGTACGTGAACATATTCACAACAATTTCGAATATTCACTTTCTAATATTCTTGGCAACCTATCACAGCTGCAGCATTTAGACTTGGCAGGGTGTAGTGAATTAAATAACCTCTCTGATACCATTGGCAACTTATCACAGCTGCAGCATTTAGATGTGAGAGGGTGTAGTAAATTAAATAACCTACCCTATACCATTGGCAACTTATCACAGTTGCAACATTTATACTTGACAGGGTGTAGTGAATTAAATAACCTCCCTGATACCATTGGCAACCTATCACAGCTGCAGCATTTATACTTGGGAGGGTGTAGTGAATTAAATAACCTCCCTGATACCATTGGCAACCTATCACAGCTGCACACTTTAATCTTGACAGGGTGTAGTGAATTAAATAACCTCCCTGATACCATTGGCAACCTATCACAGCTGCAGCATTTAGACTTGGCAGGGTGTTGTGAATTAAATAACCTCTCTGATACCCTTGGCAATCTATCACAGCTGCAGCATTTAGACTTGGCAGGGTGTTGTGAATTAAATAACCTCCCTGATACCATTGGCAACTTATCACAGCTGCAACATTTAGACTTGGCAGGGTGTTGTGAATTAAATAACCTCCCTGATACCATTGGCAACCTA